>VMDO01006491.1:50328-100091 GCA_007922755.1 Pedetes capensis
AAAAGATAATAAAAAAAGCTGGGCATGGGGGCTCATGCCTGTAACCCCAACACTCAGGAAGCTGGGGGGGGGGATACTCATGTTTCAGGCCAGCCTGGACTACACAAAAATAAAATTTAAAAATAAAATAAAATATAAATATAAATAAATAAATGTGTATATAAACGTGTGTGTGTGTGTGTGTGTGTGTGTGTGTGTGTGTGTGTGTGTATGCATGCGCCTGCAGCCATAGCCCTGTGGCATCCAATCCCGTCAGATCTCTGAAGCTAAGCAGGGTCGGGCCTGGTTAGTACATGGATGGGAGACCACCTGGGAACACCAGAAGCTGTAGGCTTGAGAGGAGGACCTGGCAACCCCCTCTCAAAAATCAATCTGCCATTGAAAACCCTATGCACAGCAGAGAAGCACTGACAATAGTGTTTCCCCTGTTGTACAGAGGGTCGCTATGAGTTGGATACCAACTCGACGGCACCTAACAACAACTATATATATATATATATATATATATATATATATATATATATATATATATATATATATGCCTGCAGCCGTAACACTGTAGCATCTAATCCCATCAGATCTCAGAAGCTAACCAGGGTTGGGCCTGGTGTTAGTACTTGGATGGAAGACCACCTGGGAACAACAAGTGCTATCAGCTTGGGAGAAGGACCCAGCAACCCACTTCCAAAAAACAACCAGCCATTGAAAAGCAGAGAAGCACTGACAGTAGCGTTCCATCTATTGTACGTAGGGTCGCTGTGAGTGGTATAACAACTCGATGGCACCAAACAACAACAACACACACATATATATGGAAGATAAGGAGGGCTAGATGTAGCTCAGTGGTAGAGTACTTGCCTGGCAAGGTCCTAGGGGTTCAATCCCCAGCACCACAAAAAGAAAAGGAGAAGGAAGAGGAGAAAGGGAGGAATATTACAAACATTCTTAAGTTTGACACCAATTTCTCAAAACCACCACCAAAACTCAATCAAAAAGATAATATAAATAGCTCTAAATCATTAAAAAACACAGTGTTCTTAAAAGCATCCCCCCAAAAAAACAAAATAAAAAACCTCCCTGCTGTTTGTTGTTAGGTGTTGCTGAGTCTTGTTGGACTCATACCAGCCCTTACAGGGTTTTCAAGCCTGACTGTTTCGGGATTGCCTCAAGGAGTGGATTGCCAAGTCCTTCTCCCATTTTTGCAGTGCTGGGAATCCAACATTACCTCAGAGACCGCAGAGCAGCGCTCAACCAGCTAAGCTAAATCGCAGCCCCAAAACTCCCTGCTAGGATATCAAATATTTAATGAAGAATACCAAATGTTCATAAACTCTTCCCCAAAGTAGAGGCCATTATTACTAATATTAAAACAAGGTAAAGACATTACAAGAAAATGTAAAGTCATGTTGTTGTTGTCAGGTGCCCTGGAATTGGGTCTGACTCATAGCAGCCTTATGTACAACAAACAAAATACTATCTAACACTGCATGCCCAAAACTATGTCAGTGCATCCCTGCTATTCAATAGGGTTTTCGATGGTTGATTACTTTTTCGGGATTGCTTTGGAAGTGGATTACCACATCTTCCCAGATAAGCCATATTCTCTACAAATATACACATAAAAGTCCTCAATAAATACTAGCAAACCAAATCCACCAATACATAAAAAGGATAATGGACCATGACCCAGTGGGATTTACCCCAGCAAAGCCAGGTTGTTTTAACTCTGATAATCAACTAATGCAATATACCATATCAATACAGCAAAGGACAAAAACTTATTTGACAGATTATCTCCATAGATGCAGAAAAGCATTTAATGAAATCCACTATCCTAGCCAGGTGTGGTGGTTCATGTCTATAACCCCAGCATTCAAGAGGCTGACACAGGAGAATCAATGTGAGTTCAAGGCTAGGCTGATCTACACAGCAAGTTCCAGGACTACACCACAACGGAAGGAAGGAAGGGAGGGAGGGGAGGGGAGGACAGGGGAGGGGAGGGGAGGGGATGGGATGCAAGGGAAGGTAGGATAAAAAGGAAAGGAAGGGAAGGAAAGAGAGGGAGAGAAGGAGGGAGGGAGGAAGGAAAGAAGAAGGAAAGAAGGAAAAGGAAAGGAAGGAAGGATGGAGGGAGGGACAGAGACAGGACAAAATCCAATATCCAAACACAATTTTAAAACACCCATCAAATAGGAAGAGAAGGGATTTTCCTCAACCTGATAAAGGCTGTCTATGAAAAATCCACCATTAACTCATAATTAATGGTGAAATACACAAGGCTTCTTTCTAAGATCAGCAACAAGACAAGGATGTCTGCTCCTGCTACTTCTAGTCAACACTGTAAATAAAGTAATTTGGTAATAAAATGGGCAAGAAAATGAAATAAAAGACATTAATATTGGAAAGAAATAAAACTGTATTTGCAGATGACATGATCTTATTTTTTATTTTATGTATTTATTTATTTTTTTTGCGGTACTGTGGGTTGAACCCAGGGCCTCGCGCCTGCGTGCTCTGCAAGTGCTGGACCACTGAGCTGCGCCCCCAGCCCACTTTTTTACTTTTTGAGACAGGGTGTCGCTAAGTTACGCAGACTGCCTCTGGTCTCGAACTTGCGATCCTCCCGCCTTTGCCTCCCGAGCCGCTGGGATGACAGGCGTGCGCCACCGTGCCCGGCCACATGACATGATCTTAGATACAGAAAAGCTTAAAGAATCCACTAAAACTACTACTAAAATAAGCAAATTCAGCAAGATTGCACAGTACAACAAAAATAAACAAAAATCAAATATATTTCGTACACTAGCAATGACCTACCCAAAAACAAAATTAAGAAAATCATTCCAATGAGCTGGGGACATAACTCAGTGTATTTATGTGTGTGAGGCCTCAGGTTCAATTCCCAGGCCACAAAAAAAAAAAAAAAAAAAAGAATGTCACTTATGATAGCATCAAAAAGAATAAAATACTTCCCAATAAAATTAACAAAACAGGTATAAGACTTGTACGCTGAAAACTATAAAACATAACTAAGAAATTAACAGACCAAAACCAACAGAAAGATACCTGATGTTCACAGATCCAAAACCTTGCCAAATTGATCACCAATTCAATGCAACTCTATCAAAATCCAAGTAGCTTAGTGGGTGCAGTTCAGTAGATCATGTGCTCAGCATATGTTAAGGCCCTGGATTCAATCCCTTACACATCTCATCCCAAAAATAAGAGACTTAGATACAAGACCTGAAACTATAAATCTTCTAGGAAAAAAAAAAAAAAAAAAAAAAAAAAAAAAAAAAAAAAAAAAAAAAAAAAAAAAAAAAAAAAAAAAAAAAAAAAAAAAAAAAAAAAAAAAAAAAAAAAAAAAAAAAAAAAAAAAACAGAGGAAAAGTTTCGTAACAGCAATGATTTCTTGGGCATGACACCAAAGGCACACAGGCAATAAATGCAAAAAATAGACAAGTAGAACTACACGAATTAGAAGGCTTCTGTACATCACAGGAAACAGATACATCAACAAAATGAAAAGGTAATCTACAAAATGGGGAAAAATATGTGCACACCCCATTTGGCACAAGGCTAATAACCAAAATATATAAGGAACTCTGCACAACTCAATAGCAAAAAGCAAGTACTGTAACCTGAGTTTTTTTAAAAAAAAAACAGGAAGTCTGGGGTGGGGGGGTGCTCAGTGGTAAGAGCAAGTATTTAGTATGCCCAAGGCCCTTGGTTCAATCCTCAGCACCAAGAGTAAACATTCCTCCAAAGACAATATACCAATAACCAATGCATGAAAAGATGTCCCACATCTCTATTCGTTGTTGCTGTTGTTAGGTACTGTCAAGTCAGTGTCCAACTCATAGCGACCCTATGTACAACAAATGAAACACTATTGTCAGTGCTTCTCTGCTATTCACAGGGTTTTTAATGGCTGATTGTTTTCTGAGAGTAGGTTCCCAGGTCGTTCTCCTAAGTCTAAAATACCTGGTATTCCTGGTGGTCTCCCATCCAAGTATGAACCAGGCCCAACCCTGCTTAGCTACCCAGATCTGAAGGGATCAGACAACACAGTAGTACAGCTGCAGGCCTCTATTCAAACTCATTGTTGTTTGTTGTCCTTAGGTGCCCTCGAGTCAGGTCCGACTCATAGCGACCCCACGTACAGCAGAATGGAGCACTCTCCGATTCTGTTCCAGGCTCACGATCTTATTTATGTTTAAGCCCATTGTTACAGACACTATGTCAAGCCATCTGGTGGAGGGTTTTCCTTTTTTTTCATTGACCTGCACTCTCCCAAATGTGATATCCTTCTCCAGGGATTGGTCCCTCCTGACTACATGTTCAAAATACGTAAGACACAGCCTAGCCATCCTTGTTTCCAAGGAACACTCTGGTTACACTTCTTCTAGAACAGATGTGTTGGTTTTTTGGCAGTCCATGGTAAATTCAATAGTTGTCTCCAGCACCATAATTCAAAAGCATCAATTCTTCTCCTGTCTCCCTTGTTCAGTGTCCAGTTTTGACAACCATATGATGCAATTAAAAATACTATGGCAGGAGTCAGGTGCACCTTCGTCTTCAATGTGACATCTTTACTTTTCAATACTTTAAAGAGATCTTTTGCCACAGCTTTCCCCAAAGCAATGCATCTTTTGATTCTTGACTGCTGCTTCCATGGGTGTTGATTGTAGAACCAAGTAAAGCAAAATCGTGGACAACTTCCATATTTTTCCCATTTATTGTGAAGTTGCATAGTGACCCAGCTGTAAGGATTTTGGTTTTGTTGATGTTGAGTAGCAATTTACCCTGAAGGCTATGTTCTTGATCTTTATCAGTAAATGTTTCAAATTTTCTTCATTTTCAGCAAGCAGAGTTTTGTCATCTGCATAACGCAGGTTGTTAATGAGTCTCCCTATTCACTAAGGAAATGTAAATAAAAAACTACAATGAGCTATCACCTCACATCTGCTAAGATAGTTATTACAGAAAAATAACAAATGTTGGGAGTATGCCGAAAAACTGGAAATCTTGTGCACTGCTGATGGGAATACAAAATGGTAATGCCATTATAGAAAAATGTATGGAGGTTCCTCAAAACAAAAAATAAGAACTATCATATGTACCAATAATGCTACTCTTGATGTTTATCCGAAAGAACTGAAATCAGGTTCTCAAAAAGACATAAGGAGTTGCTGTCCTGTGGGTATAAAGTTTCAGTTACACAAAATGAATTGGTTCTAGGGATCTGCTGTACACAATACTATTTTTAATTAATATCACACGGTGTACTTAAAAATATATGAGGGTATATCTCACTATGTATTTTTTTAATAATAAAAAATCTTTTAAGTATTGTACTTCAAAGCTACTATCAATAAAGTGAAGACTACCCACAGAATGGGAGAAACATATTAGCAAATCATAAAAGCCCAATATCCAGAATATAGAAAGAACTATTACAACCCAGTAACAGAAAGGCAACACATTTAAAAATGAGCAAAGGATCTATGTGAATAGACATTTCTCTTCTACTTGAATAGACCTTTCCCTGAAGATAAATACATGTGGCCGAGCACACGAAAAGATGCTTACATTATTACCCAGCCGGAAGACTATGTCACCTCTAGTCAGTCACCAAGAAGTGAGAATTTCTACCCCCAAACCAATCAGATTTCCAAATTCTGCACCAAACTCCAGGTTGGCATCTTTAAGTCAATTCAATTCTGACATTTTCTACCTGGAAACACATTGTTCCACCTCCAATTTCAGACACCAACTCAACACTCCACATTGCCTTCTTTGTGCCTGACCAACTTGCTATAAATCAAGGTTCCCATAACCCCCACCTTGGTCCAATTAATTTACTAGAGTTGCTCAGAGAACTCAGGAAAACACTTACCTACACTTACTGGTTTATTATAAAGGATATCACAAAGGATACCAATAAACACCAGATGAAAAGAAAGATATTGTTGTTGTCAGGTGCTGTAGAGTCCGTTTTGACTCATAATGACCATCATGGGGTATTCAATGGCTGACTGTTTTGGGATTGCTCTTGGAGTGGATTACCACATCCTTCTCCCATTTTTATGGTGCTGGGGATCAAACCCAAGTTCTCAAGAGAGTACAGAGCAGCACTCTACCAACTGAGCTAACCCCCTGCTGAAATAGATAGATAGGGCAAGGAATAGAGAACGGAGCACATAACTCCCATGCCTTTTCCAGGTACACCACCCTCCAGGAAACATCTCCACAAATTCAGTTATCCAGAAACTTCCCAAACCTGGGCCTTTGAGATTGTTACAGAAGCTTCATTAAGTAAGCCGGAATGACTACAACACTGGCCATCAGTAATCTTTTCAATCTTTGCCCCTCCCCTCCTCGGAAATTGAAGGTTAGGGCTGAAAGTCCCAATCCTCAAATCATGCAATATTATAGTTTGCAAAAGAACACAGACATTGAAGACCATCTACTTTATAATTCTATTCATATATAATGTCCAAAATAAATAAATTCGTACAGACAGAAAGATGAGGGATTGCTAGCAGAACCACATGCCTCTAATTCTGGTGACTCAGGAGACTGAGGTAGGAAGCTCATGAGTTTGATACCAGAGACAGCCTGCATAACTTAGTGAGACTCTGCCTCAAAATAAATAAATAAATAAATAAATAAATAAATAAATAAATAGGTTAGGGGTACATCCCAATGTTAAAGCACTTGCAAAGCATGTTGGAGGCCTTTAAAAAAGAAAAAAGAAAAAGAAAAAAAAAGATTAGGGATTTCCAGGTGCTAAGAGGAAGGGAAAATAGAGAGTGACTGCTAATGTATAGTTGCTTTTTAGGGTGATGAAAATATTCTAAAATTGATTTTAAAATTTATTATGGTGATGACTATGTAACTCTGTGAATACACTAAAACCTATTTTACTGTACCTTATTAATGGATGAACTGCACAGTATGTAAGAAATATCTCAATAAAGATATTTAAGGAAAACTAAATGATGCTTGGAATTTGCTTCAAAATAATAGAGAAGACCTGAGTAAATGGAAAGATATCCTGAGGTCACTGATTTTAAGTTTCTACATAATAACACAATTCATTGAGAGTTGAACTACAGACTTATAAAATTCCTATCAAGCTCTCAGCAAGACATTTTTTAATCAGCTGGGCATAGTGGCAGACACCTGTAATCCCAGAGACTCAGAAGGCAGAGGGAGGAGGATTGTGAGTTCAAGGTCAGAGGTAGCCTCCATAACTTAGCAAGATCCTGACTCAAAATAAAAACTAAAAAATGGGCTGGGAGTACAGCCCAGGGGTAGACCACTTATGATGTATGTAAGAGGCCCTGGGTTCAATCCGCCAGTATTAACCCCCCAAAAAGATGTTTTTAATCACTGAGATTATTCTAAAGTACATATGAAAAAGGAGAAGAGCTAGAAAAGCTACAACAACCTTGACAAAAAAGAATAGAGGAAGCACTCTGCCCCCTATGAGACTTATTATATAGCTGTAATTATCAAAACAAGTGTGGTTCTAGAAAAAACATAAGACACACAGATCTGTGGAACAGATTAGAGAGCCCCAAAATAAACCAACACAAATATGTTTGATTCATTTTTGACAAAGGGGCAAAAATAATTCAATAGAAGAAGGACACTCTATCCAACATAGTCCTAGAACAATTGGACATCTGCTGGTCAAAACCTCATAACTATATCCAAAAACTAATTCAAAATAAACTATAGATTTAAATATAAAACAATAGAACCTGGAGAAGATAACATAGGAGAAATCCTTTAGAACCTAAACATAGAGTTATTGAAGTTAACATGAGAAGCATGCTCTATGAAAGAAAATAAACTGAACTTCATTAAAATTAAAAATGTTTCCCTGTGAGACTGTTAAGATGAAAAGATAAGCAGTGCAAACTGTTTACAGACTGAGAGAAAATGATTTCAAACCATGTATCCAACAAGTCTTAAATATACACTATATAAAAAACACTCAAAACTCAACAGTAAGAAACTAGGTACTCTAATTAGAAAATGGGCAAAAGATATGAACATTATACCAAAAAGGAGATGTGGGTAGCAAATAAGTACATGAAAGACGTTCAATATTATTCACCGTAAGAAAAATGCTAATTAAAACTAGAATAAAAGAGCTCAGAATTTTAAAAAAGCAGTTGGGTGCCATGGCACACACCTATAATCCCAGTGACTCAGGAGGCTGAGCCAGGAGGATTCCAAATTTGACACCAGACCCCACCTGCACAACTCAGTGAGACCCCGTCTGGAAAAGAAAGAAGAGAAGAGAGGAGAGGAGAGGAGAGGGAGGATGAGGAGGAGGAGAAGGAGGAAGAGGAAGAGAGGCAGGGAGGGAGGGAAAAGGAGAAAGAGAGGAAGAAAGAAAGAAAGAAAGAAAGAGAGAGAGAGAGAGAGGGAGAGGGAGAGGGAGAGGGAAGGAAGGAAGGAAAGAGGAGAGGAGAGGAGAGGGAGGGAAGGAGGGATTAGGGTACAGCTCACTGACAGAGCATTTGCCCAGCATACAGGACACCCTGGATTGTCAACCCCTCAGTACTGAGAGAAAGAAAATACCAAATACTGGCAAGGACACAGAAAATGTAGATCTCACATATTACTGATAACTTTGTAAAATGGTACTCTGCAAAACTTTGGAAGTTCCTCCCCTTCCCTCAGGGCCTGACCTATGATACGCTAGCACTCACTCTATCACTGAGCTATAGGTGCACACACACACACATACTTGGGAAGTTTCTTAAGTAACTAAACATGCACTCACCAGACAACAAAGCAATATCACCATAGGACATTCATCTCAGAAAAAACAAAAACATTAGTTTACACAGAAATGTGCATACAAATGCTTGTAACTACTGTATTCACAATAACAAAATACTGGACTATACCAAAAGTCCTTCAATACGTGAATGGCCAAAGTATGTTTAACATATCACCATATACCATTCTGGAAATGACAATACTATAATACTAGAGAACAGGTTGCCAGGGACATGGAGGAATGCTAGGTGTGAATATGAAGGAATAGCAAAAGGAGTTGCCTCTGTGGTGACTCAACAGTTCCGTATCTTCACTGAGGTAGTAGTTATATAAGCTTACATATGAGATAAAACTGCACAGAAATATACATACACAAATGAGGACAGGTTTTTAAAAACGGTGAAAATTGTATAAATTTGGTAGTCTGGTTAACAGTAAGGTACCAATGTCAATTTCCTGATTTTGATGATTTACTAAAGCCTTGTAAGATGTCTGAGTGAAGAATACATAGCAGTCTGTACCAATTTTGCCACTTTCTGTGAGTCTGTACTTTTCACTATAAGGTTTTTCTGTGGATTTTTGTTTTTGAAATAATATAATAAGGGTGGCCAGGGTGGTGGTGCATACCTGTAATCCCAGAGACTCGGGAGGTAGAAGCAGGAGTTCAAAGCCAGAGGCAGCTTGTGTAACTTAGGGCGACCCTGTCTCAAGATAAAAGAGTAAAAAATGTACTGGGATATAGCCCAGTGGTAGAGTGCTTGCGATGCATACGGGAGGCCCAGGGTTCAACCCCCCCCCAGTACTGCAAAATAATTAATAAATAGATAAATAGATAAATAAATAAATAAATAGATGGAGAAGAGGAATAAGGTAGAAGTATAAGTGAAAACAGTGGCAAATAATTGCTAATTGTTGAAGCTAGGTCATGAGTATATCAGAGTTCATAATACTATCTTTTACTCTAAATTTTTCTATAATAAACCATGAGAAAAATTAAAAAGCCATACATATATTAAAATATTAGTAGCAATTTCTCTTGTTGATTTTTTCTTTTTGCTAACATGTATTTCAATTGTATAAAATAAGTTTCTTATATAAAACAATTTTTAAACTGGGCATGGTGGCATACTCCTATAATCCCAGCACTGAGGAGACTAAGACAGGAGGATGGCAAGTATGGAGAAGCTCCATATCAAATGTCAGAACAAGATCAGATGATAACTGTGAATCAGACCATCAACTGCTCATATGCAAGTTCAAACTGAAACTGAAAAAAATTAGAACAACTGTAAGAGAGCCAAGATATGGCCTTGAGTATATCCCACCTGAGTTTAGAGACCACCTCAAGAACAGGTTTAATGCATTAGACCACAAATGATAGAAGACCAGATGAGTTGTGGCATGACATCAAAGATATCATTCATGAAAGCAAAAGGTTATTAAGAAGACAGGAAGAAAAGACCAAATTACATGTCAAAAGAGCCACTGAAACTTGCCCTTCAACGTCAAACAGCTAAAGTAAAAGGAAGATATGAAGTTAAGGAACTAAACAGAAGATTTCAAAATGCAGCTCAAGAAGACAAAAACAAATATTATAATGACATGTGCAAAGAGCTGGAGACAATAAACCAAATGGGAAGAATATGCTCTGTGTCTCTCAAGCTTAAGGAATTAAAGAAAAACATTCAAGCCTTGAGCTGCAATAGTGAAAGATTCTACAGGGAAAATATTAAATGATGCAGGAAACATCAAAAGAAGATGGAAGGAATACACAGAGCCATTATACAAAAAAGAACTGGTAGATGACCAACCATTTCAAGAGGTTGCATATGATGAGAAACCAGTGGTAATAAAGGATGACATGGAAGCTGCCTTGAAGAAACTGGTGAAACAGAAGGCTCCAGGAATTGATGGAATACCAATAAAGATGTTTCAACAAACAGATGCAGTATTGGAGCACGTTTATGCCAACAGATTTGGAAACCAGCTACCTAGCCAACTGACTGGAAGAGATCCATATTTGTGCTTATTCCCAAAAAGGGGACCCAATTGAATGTGGAAACTATCAAACAATAGCATTAATATCACATGCAAGCAAAATTTTACTAAAGATCATTCAAAAATGATTGAAGCAGTATATAAACAGAGAACTGCCAGAAAATCAAGTCAGATTCAGAAGAGGGTGGGGAACCAGGGACATCATTGCTGATGTCAGGTGGATATTAGCTGAAAACAGAGAATATCAGGAAGATATCTATGTTTTATTGACTATGCAAAGGCATTTGACTATGTGGATCATAACAAATTATGGGTAACACTTCAAAGAATGGGAATACCAGAGCACCTAACTGTACTCATGAGGAATCTGTACATGAACCAGGAGGCAGTTGTTCTAATAGGACAATGAAACACTGCCTGTTTTAAAGCTGGCAAAGGTGTGTGTCAGGACTGTATACTTTCACCATATCTCTTCAATTTCTATGCTGAGCAAACAATCCAAGAAGCTAGACTTACGAAGAAGAATGAAGCACCAGGATTGGAGGAAGACTCATTAACAACCTGTGTTATGCAGACAACTCTGCTTGCTGAAAGTGAAGATGACTTGAAACATTTACTGATGAAGATCAAGAACATAGTCTTCAGGGTGGATTATGACTCAACATCAACAAAACCAAAATCCTTACAACTGGGTCACTATGCAACTTCACAGTAAATGGAGAAAAGATGGAAGTTATCCACGATTTTGCTTTACTTGGTTCTATAATCAACACCCATGGAAGCAGCAGTCAAGAATCAAAAGAGGCATTGCTTTGGGGAAAGCTGTGGCAAAAGATCTCTTTAAAGTATTGAAAAGTAAAGATGTTACATTGAAGACGAAGGTGCACCTGACTCCTGCTGCCATAGTATTTTCAGTCGAATCATATGGTTGTCAAAGCTGGACTCTGAACAAGGCAGACAGGAGAAGAATTGATGCTTTTGAATTACGGTGCTGGAGACGACTATTGAATATACCATGGACTGCCAAAAAAACCAACATATCTGTTCTAGAAGAAGTGTAACCAGAGTGTTCTTTGGTAGTAAGGATGGCTAGACTGTGTCTTACGTATTTTGAACATGTAGTCAGGAGGGACCAATCCCTGGAGAAGACATCACATTTGGGAGAGTGCAGGTCAATGAAAAAAAGGAAAACCCTCCACCAGATGACTTGACATAGTGTCTGCAACAATGGGCTTAAACATAAATAAGATCATGTGTCTGGCACAGAATCAGGGAGTGTTTCGTTCCGCTGTACATACGGTCACTATGAGTTGGATTTGACTCGAGGGCACCTAACAACAACAGTAATCCTCACATAAGAGAACAAATGTATACATTCAAGATACCCTAAGATGTTTTAATAATGCCAGTTAGATCTGCATTAGTAATGTTGCCCACACTGGGCATGGTAAAACAGATCTGTAGTGCCAACCACTTGGGAGGCTGAGGGAGGAAGGTCACTTGAGCCCAGAAGTTGGAGACCCTGTCTTGACAATAAAATGAAAGAGAGAAAAAAACGAAGAATAGAGAAAGAAATGTTGCCTAAGTTATTAAGTTATAATTAACTTTAAATTGTCTTGTTTTTAAAAATGTATGTGGGGCTTTTTGTTTGTTTGTTCTTTCAGTACTGGGGTGGGGGAGTGGAATCCAAGGCCTTGCATTGGCAAAGGAAGTGCTTTGCCACTGAGCTGTACCTCCAAGCCCATTTATTTATTTAGACAGAGTCTCCTTAAATTACACATGATACCTCTGGCTCTGAACATGCAATCTCCCTGCCTCAGCCTCCTGTATCACTGGGATCAAAGGTGTGTACCACAGTATCCAGCTGTATGTGGTCTTTCTACATGTCATTTACTTCAAAAGCAGATACTTAAAACTCTACAATGGTTATAATACCATGCTAAAGAATTCAACAAAATGTGTGAATCTGAAAAGTAACAATAATTCAATGAAAAAGACTAAAAAAGAATATTTCTTACAATGCAATTGCATAAGATTTTTAATTTGATTAAATTTAATTGTGGGTCATGTATAAAAGCTACAACACCCTTTCCCTCAGTAATATGAATAAAATTAATTTTAATTAGATAATTAAAACTAAATTACGATAGAAGCAAGAAGCCTGAGCTCTGCAATGTCTATGCGACCCTGGGTAAGTTGTAATCTTTCTGAAACTCAGTTTTCCTACAATCTGAAGAAATTACACTTGTTACTCTTTCAGCTTCAAAATCTTGTGTTCTAATATACTTTGACCCATGATCACTCTAATGATAACTTTGGGGAAAGATCTGTAATGTATACGACACAGAGATACCAATTACGTTATAAAAAACCTTCAGAGGTTTAAGTCATTTGGAAGAATTGTTATTTTCAATATATTAGATAAGGGTTTCTCAACATTGACACTACTGACATTGTACAATGTCTAACTTCTTTCTGTCATGTGTACTATAGTGTGCTTAGCAACTATTCATCATGAGCCAATAGAACCTCCCATTAAGAAACCAAAAAAATCTCCAGACATTACCAAAATCAACTCTGGTCTGAGAATCACTATATTAAATTTAAAAGTTTCAGGGCTTTTTAAAAATAGGAAAGAAGATTGTTTTTGTTTTGTGATATAGGAGGAAAAGCATAAAAAAGACTAGGAATGTCTTCTGAAAAAACAAAAAAGGTCCAACTGCAACTCCGGATACTACAAAAAGACAAAGTAGTCTTTTGTATGATGAGGCTGACTAAAAAAACAAAAATTAACTGAATATTGTCATATGTAGCCATATAATCATAATGAGAACAACAGTATATAAAGTTTTAGGGGAAATCCACAGGTATTTTGTCTGTACCTTGTTGCTGTTGTTGCTGTTAGTGTTAGGTGCCGTCGAGTCAGTGTCCGACTCATAGCGACCCTACATACAACAGGCAAAACACTATTGTCAGTGCTTCTCTGCTACTCACAGGGTTTTCAATGGCTAATTGTTTTTTGGGAGTGGGCTGCTGAGTCCTTCTCCCAAACCTACAGCACCTGGTGTTCCGGGGGTCTCCCATCCAAGTACTAACCAGGCCCAACCATGCTTAGCTTCCGAGATCTGATGGGATCGGACCCCACAGTGGTATGGCTACAGGCGTACCTTGTTAAGCACTCTCAATAAAGAGGTCCAAATGTTTTGCCTTCGCTCTGAAACGGTCTATGTAACCCAGACTGGCCTGGATTTTGCAGTCCTCCGGCCTCGGCCTCCTGAGTGCTGAGTTTACAGGCGTGTCCCACAACCCCAGGCCTAAAGGTTTTAAACAGAGATTAATGAGGTTAAGGTAATTCCTCTTCTCCCAAGAATTTTTGAAAGGGCTAAACATTCTCAAGTTACTTGCTATTCTCTCATCACTGAGAATACACGTGGAAAAAACACTACCCACAAGTAAATACCACAAGCATCTATTCTAGCCAAAGGTAAAGGCATTGCAAATCCCACTAAAAGTGACTAGTACGGAGAAATACTCTCAAATCCTTTATGTTTTTAAAGAAAGGCCAAAGAAATCCAGTACAGTGAAATTACATTTAAGCTTAAACATGTAAAAAGAAAATTAAATGTTCCCACATTCACTTTTTAGCTCTTAATAGTCACTATTAAACCAACTCAGCCATATTTTCCTCCAAACAGACAAATACCCAGTTTCTTTGGTCTATTCTTGGATAGGTCACCAGACTGGGAATAAGAGACCCAGTCTATTCCCAGTTGCAAAACAGACTGTTAATCTCAAGCAAATAATTCACTCAGGTTAAGGTTCTACACACGTTATCATGTTGACCAAAAATCTGCCCAGAAACAAGCACAAAAAAACCCAGGACTACCTCCTACACCCAAAGGACAACTGCAAACATATTTTTAGATTTATTAAATCTAAATATCCAAATAGGATCTTATTTATAGCAACATTTAGCATACTTGAAATTTCAAAACTGTGTGGTGCCTTTACCATTGCCCTCCATGAAAATGTCTTTTTAAAATCACACAGTTGCCCAGTTTTGCAAAATTCTATGTGCAAACTAACTGAGTCTTAATTATTATGTAAAACAAAAAGGCTGTCTTAAATTCATGCTGTAGGGAAAAGCTTCAACTTTGCATTTCCTAACTTTAGCTTTTAGTCTACTATACAAGTAGTTATTTCCTGGCACTGTTAAAAAAAAAATGCCTCACTAAGTCTGAAGAGCAAAAGTTTGCCCCATAACCTAATTCTGGAAAGGCCTTAGGACAGTTCTCCCAACTAAACATGCAGGTTTTACTAGCGCAGCCAATGTAAGAATAAAGGTGTACATTTTTTTTCTCTTAACTCCAAGTAAAAAACTAGTCTAGTAGACCAAGTTCCTGGCCTGACCTTTTCGCGGACCATGAAACTACAAGCACAACGCAGTCCAACAGAAAATTTGCAAAACAGCTTCGGGAGAACGGAGATCCATTAGCCCTCGGCGGCCCAGCTGCAAAGCCGACCAAGCTGCACTTACAGAGTTCCCCATCTGGAGGCAGGCTGCTGGCCCGACCCGGAAGACGCGGCGTCTCGCAGGCAGCTCGAAGGCAGCGCTGCGGGGAAGCCCCACCGCCAAAGGAGGCCCGGGCGTGCCACACGCCCGCAGGAAAGTGTAGCTTTCCTGGACCTCTGGGCCTCCTGCACACAGGCGCACGCCAACTGGTACACACGCTCACCCAACACAACAAAAGGAAGCCGTGGGAGCCGCGTGCGGAGATCTCTTTGGACGCTCAGAGAAAGCCCCTCCTCCCTTCCCCGGCTGCGCAGGCCTGGGACCTGCTCACTTAATGGAGCGCCCCCAGGAGGGCCCGTGAGCGCGCGCGGATCACTGAGACCCGCAGGTTCCGCCAGGCACTCTTCGACCGGGCTCGGCCCACACCGTGGAGCTCCGAGTTGCTGCTCCACCAGCCACCCACCCTAGCGCCCGCTAAGTCCTGGTGGTTGGCTGACTGAATCTCGCCAGCGCTCCCAAAGCTACAGGCACAGGAGAGCTCCCTACTTCCTGGACTTTAAGAAACAAAACTTTGACACTTGTTAGGTCCCTTTTACTTGTATGTGGGCATTGTTGTTGTTGTTAGGTGCCGTGGAGCAGTATCCGACTCATAACGACCCTCATAGGGTTTTCAATGGCTGATTGTTTCGGGATTGCCTCAGGAGTGGATTGCCACGTCCTTCTCCCATTTTTGCGGTGCTGGGAATCAAAACCGGGACCTCAGAGACCGCAGAGCAACGCTCTACCAACTAAGCTAAATCCTAGCCCTTTTAACTAGCCTTGGTAAAAATCTGCGCCCCTACAAACCATAGCATGTTTAACGTTCTTTCATTACTGATCAGTAATCAAAAGCAGTATTCAACACAACAGAAAAGAGCTTTGTAAGATCACACAGCCTTACAATAAGAAATCTTTCAGTAACTTCTTCCTTATCCTTCCTCTTACTCATACTTCTCTGTAGCTTAATTTACTCATTTGAGTTTTCCTTTGCCTGACCAGTTTGCTGTTGGACTGCCTGAACGTAAGAGCTGTATTTTTCCCTATAAAACCTTCTTTCCATTTTTTTGGAAATTTGTCTTTCTAAAATTATCAAGCTTCATATATCTCTTCCGTGACATCTCCCATAGTTATTCAAAATCTCCTCAAAACCAACTTTTTATAATTTTATCAGCTCCTACCCAATCAATTCATAAATAACTCTCTCAAACTGCATTTTTCTGGTATGTTCCCTTAGTCTCTCAAAGCTAACTCTTCCCAGTTTAACACACAAATATGGGCTAAGGATCTAGCTCAATGGTAGAGCACTTGCCTAAGCATGCATAAGGCCCTTGGCTCCACCAGCATAGCAAAAGGAGTTTGTCCCAAACTGCCCTCAAATGCTGTGAAACTATTCCAGACACTGTTGTTGTTGTTGTTAGGTGCCGTTGAGTCGCATCCGACTCATAGCGACCCTCATGTTGTTGTTGTTGTTAGGTGCTGTCGAGTCGGTATCCGACTCATAGCGACCCTCATGTTGTTGTTGTTGTTAGGTGCTGTCGAGTCGGTATCCGACTCATAGCGACCCTCATAGGGTTTTCAATGGCTATTTCGGGATTGCCTTGAGAGTGGATTGCCAGGTCCTTCTCCCGTTTTTGCGGCGCTGGGAATTGAACTCAAGTCCTCAGAGACTGCAGCGCAGCGCTCTACCCACTGAGCCAAATCCCAGCCCAGCGACCCTCATAGGGTTTTCAATAGCAGATTGTTTCGGGATTGCCTTGGGAGTGGGTTGCCACGTCGTTCTCCCATTTCTGCGGTGCTGGGAATTGAACTCGGGACCTCAGAGACTGCAGAGCGGCGCTCTACCAACTGAGCTAAATCCCAGCCCTATTCCAGACACTAGTCATTGAAAAACTAATTTCCTAAGCATGCCCCTATTACTTCCCACCCCCCTTGAGGGTGCTGCCTGCAGCTGTAGCCCAATGGCATCTGATCCCATCAGATCTCGGAAGCTAAGCAGGGTCGGGCCTGGTTTGTACCTGGATGGGAGACTGCCTGGGAACACCAGAAGCTGTAGGCTTGGGAGAAGGACCTGGCAACCTCCTCCCAAAAATCAATCTGCCGTTGAAAACCCTATGCACAGCAGAGAAGCACTGACAATAGTGTTTCCCCTGTTGTACAGAGGCTCGCTATGAGTCGGATACCAACTCGACGGCACCTAACAACAACAACAACAAATTGGGGGTGCTAGGAATCTAACCCAGGGCCTCCAGAAATGTAGGCAAGCACTCTACAACTGAGTTACATCTCTAGCCTCGTCTTCAACAACTGGACATCAATCTTTCCAAATATTCTCTAACAATTCACTGGAATCACTCATAATTTAGCCTATTTCCCTAAAGACTATAATTACATAACCAAATCAAATGAACAAATTCTCACTACCATAATATGAATCTACACATAAGAGTGTGTACATATTGACAAATACACACACTGGAGAACATGTGTGTATTTCATTCTAATCCCTTGGATGGGTCCTCTCAAATTTACAAGGAAAAATGCACCATACCAATCTAGATTTTCAAGCACCTAACGCCTATCTTGTGAAGTCAATTAGCCATGTCAAATTAATATAGTTATCACTTAAAAGATCTCTCTCCATTTCTACAATCTTTCCCAACACCTTCCTTAAGGTATCCACCATTAGTCTAACCCACACAATCCACCCAAATATTCAGAACATACTCCCACAACTTGACAAAGCCCAGGTATGACTGAGATAGGTTCTGAAAACAATTCTAGACCACATCAGGCAACACTGCTTACTATATGTTACAGCTACAGTTTTTAGTTGATCTCTGGGGATGAAGCTCAGTGGTAAAAAGCTTACTTAGCATGCAAAAGGCCTGGGTCTGATCCCCAGCACCACACACACACAAACACACACACACACACACAAAAAGAAGAAGGAGAGGAAGAGGAGGAGGAGGAGGAGGAGGAGGAGGAGGAGGAAAAACCGAGGTGTCCTGGCCCATGCCTATAATCCCAGCTACTCAGGAAGTTGAGACAGGAGGATTGCAGGTTAAAGGTCAGAGGCAGCCTTCTCAACTTAGCAAGACCCTGTCTGAAAATTAAAAAATAAAAAATAAAAAAGGAGTCGGAGATATGACTGAGTGGTAGAGTACTTGCCTAACATGTGCGAAGCCCTGGGTTCAAATCCACAGAATGGAAAGGAAAAAAAACTTTTGTGAGTCGAACAAATTGACATCCCTCAGCCACCTTAGGCATTCAAACTCTGGGTAGTCCTTATTAAATTTGGTGAGTGACTAGATGAAGAAGTTAAGAAAAGAAAAAAAGTCGTGATGAATGCCTCAGCGCTAGATACCAGAACTAATCCTGAAGCAAATCTGCACTAGGATGGAACATCAATACTGTATTTTGTGGCTTTTCATATTTTTCTCACTGCCACTTCATGTTTCTGCCTTACATACCATTCTCTCTGTGAAACATGAACTAACAGCAAAAACTCTGATCTGAAAAGGGAAGGTAGGAAAATATTCTTTGCTCAGAGGTTGAAAGTTAGTCATGTGAGGAATATAATGCAAATTATATTAGGAACATACAAGATTGGTCCCTTATTGGTTTTAAAATGTCAGTTGCTGCTGGGACCACAGCAAGGCACTAATGGAAAATCTCAAAAAATACATTAGGTAAGCACTTGAGAGTCAAGTCTTTGACCCTACAAAGGAAAAGGTGATGGAAAGATAAAGTCTGACAAAAATAAATACTACTACCGGACAAGCTAAAGTTTGGGAGCAGATATGCAAGGAAAGAATAAAGTGGCCTGGCCTAGGTCTTAAATGTCATTAATGAAAGTAAGTATATGGAAGATGAGAAAAGATTTTTTTTAAGGGGGGACTGGAGATAATAAAAAAAGCTATATTTTCTCTTTGGAACTGGCAAGACAGCTCCTTTAGAAATGTTCATTAAATGATAAGAACTTGAAATAAGCCAAAAAAGTGTATGTAGAATTGTGTATCTGGGAGGCATCTATATACAGGTAATAAAAGAAACAGGAAAACAAAGCAAACTCCTAAGAACAGTAAGGAAATACATGATTTAAGTCAGGTGCAATGGCATGCACCCATATTCCCAGCTAGGTAGAGAAGCAGGGTGCTGAGGCAGGTGGATAGAAAGCTGGAGACCAGCCTGGGGCCACATAGCAAGAATCTTTTAAATGGAAAAATAGAATGAGAATAAGATCAAATTCATGACAGGGAAAAAAAAAAAAAAAAAAGAAAGTAGAGGCTATTTAATTTTACATCCCTTAGGACAATCCCTTCCTTCTACCCACCCCATTCTTTCCACTTCTGACCTGAATCTCATCATGTATAGTAGTTATTTCCTAGATGACATTTTTTCTTCCATATTTTCTCTTTTGCAAGCTATTCCTTCCCCTCTTCATCTTATTTTTAATCAAATTCAAGTCCATCCCAACCTCCTCATTCATTTCCAGTCCATGCATTTACTAGTTTTATCAGCTTGGCTATGTTCTATTGTATAGAAATTATAATACATCTTTTATCTTTCACCTCCACTTCATCCTTAATATACCTCTACCTCATTGTTGTGTGTCTCATTTCTAATCCACAAATATCTCTTAGCTGAATTTGTATCCACATATTACATGTGAATGGTTATGATTCTGCAAGTTTTATCAATAAAGAAATCAAAAGAACTGGTAAATTTAACAAATCCATCTATTTCTCCCAACCCCATGCCACACCTCTTGCCTGGATTGTTGTAACCATTTCCTCTCATCTCAAGCTTGACTTTTCCTGGACAACCCACTTCTCTTATGTCTTACTGAGCTCTATCATTCTATTTCTTCAGCTTGATAAAACGTCTACTGCTTATTTCCTAGGGCCACTCCTGCTGTTACTGTGTCACTAAAAAGTGGCTTTTAGGTTTATATACTTCATTAAAATCATTCCTCCTGCAACATCTACCAAGTTCCAGAATATTCTTCTCCCTTTTTTCCCTAATGACTTTAATTTTGCTTTCTGCCATATTCAGTCATTACTCTCAATGACTTCAACAATGATGCAAAGAATTTTCTATATCCCAACCTTCCTCAACTCCTAAAACCTGCATCTGCACTTCAGCTAGCCACATGTACATACATACAGAAAAACAGGCCATCAATTTGGAAGCGCTGTAACTTCAGAGGCTCCCCTTTTTGAGACAGGGTCCTACTCTGTAGCCCAATTTTGCCTTGAACTCCCTATGTAACCCAGGCTGACTCTGAATTTGAGATCCTCCCGCCTCAACCTCCCTAATGCTGGGATTAAATGGCATGCACCACCACACCCAACTTTATCCCCACTTTTTACAGCCATTTAGTTTCACTTATTCCCTACATAATTTAAACCTCCCCATCAGCCATATCAGTACAGACCTCTGCAAAATATCATGACTTTCCATTATACCCACTATGCATCTCCCCACTGACAAACTATCCTCATCCTGTTTGCTCCACACCCACACATTGGGTGTTAAACACTACCAGAAAGCCATAAAATCTTCCACAACAGATTTATTCTAAATACAACTCTCCATCTCATTAACTAAATCACTTTCATATTTAAACCCTTAATCCTATCAAAAACTCAATTCCTTACATAAAATTCCCTCAAATCACACCTTTTCCACCTGTAATCTGCTTTACTCCTTCTAAAATGCTATATAGTCACCCATGATCCTCTGCCTCCAGTTTTAGAATAAGAGTGCTTTCCTCTTAATATAATTTTTACATTCATTGCTTCCATATTGTTCCAACCCAGTGAGTAAACTTCTATGCACTCTGGTGTCTGTTTGAATTGCTCTCTTGAAGACAAAGGAAGGAAGGGAGGGAGGGAAGGAAGAGAAAAGGAGAGAAAGAGAGAAAGGGAGAGGAGAGAAGGGAAGGGAAGGGAGAAAGGGAGGGAGGGAAGGAGGAGGGAAGGAAAGAAGGAAGGAAGGATGGAAGGAAGGAAGAGAGTGAGGAGGAGGGAGGCAGGGAAAGGAAGTGAAGGAGGGAGGGAGAGAGGGAGGGAAGGGAGGGAGGGAGAGAGGGAGAGAAGGGAGGGAGGGAAGGAAGGAGGGAGGACAGGCAGCAGCCTGCAAGAAAGCATGGGAGGGAGGGAGGGAAAACAAAATCCTATGTACCAAATCCTACATCCCCCTACCCAAGTCCTTATCCTCTCTTTGACAATGACACCTGACCGACCTTCCTTGGTTTGTATAGGCTCATGATTCTACTCTGTGCACATTCCTGAACTTACTTGATTCTTGGGACATGATTCTACTCTGATCTCTCTGATTGCTTCTTCTATCTCAAAAGACTACTGCTCCTTTTCTTATCTGAAATTGTGAGTATTTCCTCAAGTATGTCCCAGAATATTTTATAATTCTCTCCCCTTCAGGGTCTCATCACTTAACCACTGCTTCTACCTTTTCCTTTTTCACATGGGTATCTTTTCTCCCAGCTCTCCAATATAATCTTTAAACCATCATCATCTGCTGCAATCTAAGTTATTCTTGAGGATTTAGAATATATATTGATCTCTTTTTAACTAAATTCTTCAACTACTTCTTCAATTAACACTTCAATTATCAGTCCAAACAATTTTATAACCATCAGTGCCCTACCAACCCAGAATTAGCAGCTTCAACTATCAACTCTATGTATATACTCCCAAATCTCCATTGGACCTCTACCCTCAGCTCCAATCCAGTGTTTTGTTGTTGTTGTTGTTGTTGTTTTTGTTTGTTTGTATATATGGGGTTTTGTTTATTTTGATTTTTACTGTACTAAGGGTTGGACTTAGGGCCTCACACATGCAAGGCAAGTGTTCACCACTGAGCAACAACCCCAGCCCCTTTTATTTTTTATCTAGAGACAAGGTCTCACTAAATTGTGTGGGCTGCCTCTGGCTTTAAACTCACGATCCTCCTGCTTTAGCCTCCCAAGTTGCTGGGGTTACAGGTGCTCACCATGGCACCAGCCAATCCAGTATTTTTAACTCTTGCTAGATAACTCCCCCAGATACATCCATTTGGTGCCCCACACGGTGGGCAATGTGTGTGTCTTAAAGCCCCAAAATAGTACAGCTAACTAATCCCATTAATTTCTGTTAATGGCACCACTATTTTCAGTTATCCAGGTTATAAGCTCTACGGCTTCCCTTTTCTTTTCTCCAGTTTCTCAAAATCCCATTTGCCATCCAACACTTCCATTTTCTCTTTGAAGTATTTCTTGTATATACCACTGCCCTTTTATTCCCATTGCCATCTTAGCCAACTTAGACCTTCAATCCTTCACACTCTTGGCATAGCCCTGTCTCCCAGTTATCAGATTCTCCTCCATTACAAAAAAAAGTTCCAAGATTAGTATTCTTAAACCACTTCCTTATTTCCTCACTAAAAAATCATCAGTGGTTCCCCTACTGCATCTTGAGTCAAGTTAAAACTCCTTAGGTTTCCCCAAAATAGAAACTACTAAATTGTCCAACAACTGTTGAATGGATACACTGTAGAACAGTCACATTATAGAATCCCAAACAGAAATGAAAAAGAATCCAAGGACTGCTATATACAACATTGATGAAACTCACAGACATAATGTTAAGCAAAGGAAACCAAACACCAGAAGTATGATTCCACTGACATAAAGTTCAGAAACACCCAGAACTACTTTGTTATGATAGGGATCAGAATAACAGTTATTGAGGGTTGGAGGAGACAACTTGGAAATGACACAAGAGAGGGCCTTCTGGGATGTTAGAAATGTAGTATATATATTGAACTAGGTGGTGGCTATACAAACGTATACCTAAGAAAAATGCATTATCCTGTACCCTATGAATTAGAGTACTTTGCTGTATATGTCTTATCTCAATAAATAAAATTTTAAAAATCAATTTGACCTGGACATTAAGATCTTACATTCTTGCTTTCTAGATTTACTTTCCCCACTCCTCAATATGAACCCTCAATTATAGCTAATCTAAACCACCAACCACTAAACATACTCAGAACTTTTCTCACTGCTACCCACATCACTCCCTCTTAGGATGCTTACCCTTACCATCTTGCCTACTATAGTCTTATTGATTCTTCAAGGTCTAAGCCACACACCAATTTTTCCACAAAGCCCATCCAGATTAAAATTGCATATTTGTGTCACAGACAGAGATGTATGCATTTTGTCCATAAATTCCTGAAAAATACAGACTGTGCCATATATAAACAGTCACAATGCCTATGACAAAACCTTGCACACAGTAAGTGTACAAAAATATTCCCCAAGTGAATAAATTCTGGTAGTCCATCAAAACCACCCTGTAACCTAAGGCCCCCCCCAAAAAAAAACACTAGCCCCTATTTCTCATACCAATCTATCACTGTCTCTACTCAAAATTCATTCCAGTTACATATTTAATCATCCAACAAGTACTTGAACATCTATTACTTTAAAGAAACCATACTATCTACTCTAATGTACCCCAAACAATATCCAAAAATGTAATCCAATTTCAGCTGCTGCCATTTGAAACTTTTCAATGATCTAGTCTCTCACCTCCAATCACATCCCATCCCTTCATTTCTAATCATACTGCTCCCTAACTAATTTAAGCTCTTCTTAGCTTCTCTAGGAATCTGCTAGCTGGTCTTGCCATCTACTTTACTACCACACTGTCCCCAATTTGGTATGATATAGCTGTTGCCAAATTACATTATCTAGGGCTGTGGGTGCACCTCAGTGGTAAAGCACTTGCCTAACATTCACAAGGCCCTGAGTTCAATCCTCAGCACTAAGGGAAAAAATGTAATATATAGTCTTTAGCTCAATTCTCTACTCAGAAAAGTTCAATAGCTATACAGTAATGATATATATTAACATTTCAATCCTATTGAACATATTTTAATCCTCAAATCTTCACAAAACTTTTGTCAGGAAGGTATAATGATTATCAATTTCTTGATGAGAAAACGGAGACCCAGAAAGGAAGTATGTAATTCTCTATACACAGTAGGTAAAGAGAAGGACAAAGACGAAAACCCAGCTTCTGTTTGCTTACTAGGCACAACACTATGTGAGATCAAATACAAACAACTTAGCTTAACTTTCAAGGTCATTCATTTTCTACAAAATCCCAACTGACTCTTCCTACCTTCTATCTCATTATGTCCTATTCATGAACTCACTCTGTCCCAAACTACAGGTTGTGATGAATTATTTAGTTACTCATGAATTCAGTTTAATGGTAGCTTCTTTCCCTCTGCCCTCAGCCAGCTTTGTTTTCTTATCTAAACATGGGAAGGATAGATATAATATCATGAATTTTTTGTTTTACATATACATACATTCATGTACACATATATTAGATGAAGATATGGCTTGTATTTCCTACTGTGGATCATAGTTTAAAAATTAAAAACTCACCCATCATTCTCCACAGATCTAGGCTTCTCACCTCCAAGCCTTTGCTCATGTTAGTCCTTCAGGAGTTAATGAATGTTGTCTTTCAATAACCTCTGCCAGTCTGGCATACCTATCCCTTAGAAGAATAACTAAAATTCTACTTCTCCATCTTTTTCTTTTTTCTTTTATTTATTTTTTATGTATTTATTTTTTGTGTGTGTGAGACATAATCTCAACATGTGGCTCAGGCTGGCCTCAAACTCCCAATCCTCCTTCCTCAGCCTCCAAAATGCTGGAATTACAAGCATGGGCTACCTGACCAGCTTTAAAACTCCACTTCTATGCCACTAAAATGAAGCCTCAGGTTCTCCTCTGGTCAAATGTGTTCTCTATAACTTCATAACATTGGGTATTTTTCTTGTGATACACTTGTAATCATAGTGTTAGTTATTTGTGCACAAGTCTAGTTTCTCTACTAGAAAAAAAATCTCAAAGGATTCTTGACTGCAACAATGCTTTTGCAAATAACAAATGTATATTTTTTGTTAAATAAAGGAAACTCACACTCTTATTTTCTGAAACCCTCAACCAGGACTTCAAACTAAACCTGAACCCAAACCCGATTTGGGTACAGAAAAATCTTTTTTTTTTTTTATTTTTTTTTATTAGAAATTTTTAATGTACATCATAATGTGATTCATTTTGACGTGCTTTTCATTGTGACAATTTTCATATATTCGACTTGATAAACATTATTCATATAGGTTACCCCTTACCCTCCCCTATGCTTCCCCCCTCCCCCCCTTCCCATCTAAGTTTCCCAGAAAAATCTTTTTAATGCTTGACCTGGAACAGGCTAAGGGTTCAAGTTTGGGTTTAGTTTGAAGTCCTGCTGGTTACACATAGGGTTCAAATCGCCAAGTTCAGGTTTGGTTTCAGAGGATTTTTTAAAAATGCTTGAACCAGAATGGGTTCAGGGTTCAGGTTCAGTATGAAGCCCTGTCCTCAACTATAAATCAAATACATAATTTCTACATTCCAAACTTCTGTTAACTCTTATCCTTCCAACAGCTTTGTCATCTTCCTCTTCAAAATAGCCCTTTCAAATAATTCCTTTACACATTATCTTTCATATTTTAATCTTTCCCTTCACTTAGAAGCATGCTTACTATTAAATAGGTATCACTTTTCTTCCCTATATGCTTCCCTTGCACCTTATTTCTAGTTCTCTAACAGCCATACTAATTAATCTTGTATTCTTTAAATAAAATTTTCCTTCTTCATTTTTTCTTCAACTAGACCTCCTTAAATCATTTCAATTCATTTCTAGTGCATATATTTTTATTAGCCCCATTAAGTCCTATATACAAAAAGGCAAATTAGGAATAAATAAATGAAGCAGAAAACATATAGATAATTTAGATTGCCCAAGTTATCTCAAATATGTACTCATTCACTCATTCAACAAGCATGCATCCACTGGACACGTGTCATTAATTTTGTGGGCTCTATTCTCTAATTCAGAAAGCAGCACTGAGAAAAGTGTGCAGAAAAATGCCAAGATAACAGAGCCAAGTTAACTTGTACTCTTCACTCAGACATCAAGGAATTTGCAGTGTAGAGTCAGAAAAGGACAAACTAAAATTACACTGGACACATATGGAAACAGATACCCCAGTTCTTGCAGAGGGCTCAGTATCTATCCAACAAATGCAAATTTGAAAAGAAACAAATCAGGAGTAATTAAAATGATATAGGCAGAAAGCATTCAAACAAAAACAGATCCAGAGTCTAGGCTCATTCTAGGGCTAAAAGAGAAATTTGGAGGCATTTAGTTGGTCTCTGAAATCCCGAAGGAATTCTTTCAAATAACTAGCTAAAGTATGGTCCATTTAAATCCTTCCTCCAAACCTCAGCCAACATTCTCCATTTCTCCATTCTCTGAATTCCAATAGCCCTTACTGCCTGCAAAACTCATTTGTGAAATAAATCACAAAGTATCTTACAGTAATGAAAATGTTTGTAAACAAACATTTACATATTCAAATCAGTATGGGCCTCTTTAAAATAAATTACCTAGGAGGCTATCACCTACTGTTTTATTCACTCTATCCATCCAAACATCTGAAGCATTTAACCAACATTTATCTAGTATTTAACTAATATGAAACTGTTATCACAGTTCAAAATATTTCTGACTTCCTCTTTGGGAGTGTTTTCCAAAATCAGTTTATAAATCAACCACAAAAATCACTCCTTTGACTAACTGAATTTAAGCAAAACTATTCTTTATTTAGTCTATTTGATAACTGACTGATCTTCAGTATTTCTAAAACTCAAATGTTTCAGAGTAAAAAGACTTATTAACAACGAGACTATTCAGAATAACATAACACCTTATTTACAAATGTACCATACAGGAAGAAGTATAAACTTCTAAAGAATAAGGATGGTGTTTTGCTCACCTTTATAAGCCCCTCCCCCAACTGCACACAATGTTATTGGTAGGTGCCCTCAAGTAGATCTGACTCATAGTGACCCTATGTATAATAGAAACACTACCCAATACTGTGCCATGCAATCTTTTTATGTTTGAGGCCGTTGTTGCAGTCACTGTTTCTTCTCATTTTGAGTTGTGTGGCATCAGCAAAAGGAGGTCCTGGGGGCTTATTCCATTCCAATCTACTTTCAGGACACAACTCTTCCCTGGGTCATTTCTTGAATGCCTTCCAGCCTGGGGTCTCATTTTCTGGCACTATATTTGACAGTGCTTCAGTGGTTGTCAATGGCTAGTTGTTTCAGGAGTGGGCTGCAGGGTCCTTCTCCCTGGTCTGTCTTAGTCTAGAAGCTCAGCTGAAATCTGTCCACCCTAGGTGGCCCTGCTGGTATCTGAAATACTGGCGGCATAACTTTCAGCATCACAGCAACACAAGAAGCTCCCACAGCACAATAGATACTCAATAAGTAAGTAAATTGTATAAAATGGTCCTAGAAAGCCGGGCGTGGTGGCACATGCCTGTAATCCCAGCAGTTCCAGAGGTGGAGGTGGGAGGATCGCAAGTTCCAGACCAGAGGCAGTCTGCATAACTTAGCGAGACCCTCGTCTCAAAAAGTTAAAAAAAAAAAAAAAAAAAAAAAAGGTCCTAGAGGCTCAAAGGTAATTCAGAAAAGGTGTTCCAAAGAAGTTCTGAACCCAACTAGTGAAAATGACTGCCAAAATATTAAATTTATCAGCTGGGGATATTTATTTTTAGAAAATCAATTTTCTGAAATCTTAAGACTAGAACTTTAAATCCATGAAAAATTGGGTTCAGGTTCAGATGCAGATTCAACACGTAAAAATTTAGAGGGTTTAGGTTTGGTTTGGGTTTAAAATTTTAATCCTATGTGTATATAAGGGGCTGGGATTTAGCTCAGTTGGTAGAGTGCTGTGCTGCAGTCTCTGAGGTCCTGAGTTTGATTCCCAGCACCACAAAAATGGGAGAAGGGCCTGGCAATCCACTCCCAAGGCAATCCTGAAACAGCCAGCCATTGAAAACCCTAGGAGGGTCGCTATGAGTCAGATGCAGACTCAACAGCACCTAACAACAACAACAACAACATGTGTATATAAACGAATAAATGTTTTTTCAATTTTTTTTTCATTGCTTGGCGGTTGAACCCAGGGCTTCACACATGCTTTGCAAATATTCTACCACTAAGCTGCACCCCCAGCCCATTTTTTATTTTTTATCTTGAGATAGGTCTTGCTAAATTACCAAGGCTGCCTCTGCCCACAAACCTGCAGTCATCCAGCCTCTGCCTCTCAAATCACTGGGATTACAAGCATGAGCCAGCCTGCCTGGTTTTTTATCAATTTTAGGAAGGAAAGAAGGAAAGAAGAAAGGGAGGGAGCGAAGTAGGGAGGAAAAGTAAGTCATTAAAAGCTGAACTCAAGCCCAATTTTTCACTGGATTAGGGTTCAGAAGTTTCTTTAATGGACTGGGTGTAGGGGTCAGGTTTGGGTCCAGTTTGAAGCCCAGGTATTTACGTATGGGGTTTAAACCACAACCTAAATCGATCCCTCTAAATTTTAACATACTGCACTCTCAGCCAAATCTAAACCCGATTTTTTTTGTGGATTTGAAGACCTGCTTAAGACTGTTACTGAACTATTTCACAACTTTCTTTTTTCCCTAAAAGAACTTAAATACTGTAGGTCCTTGATGGAAGAAATATCTTTTTTTTTTCAATTTGCATTACTGTGAGTTAAATCCAGCACTTCACACATGCTAGACAACACTCCACCAATGAGCCATGTCTCTAGACACTTTTTTACTTTTTAAATTGAGACAGGGTCTCACTAAATTAAATTGCACAGGCTGCCTCTGGCCTTGAATCTGTGATCCTCCTGCTTCAGCCTCCTGATGGCCAGGATTATAAGTGTCACTGTACCCAGCTATTTTTTATTGTCCTAAAAAATAAATTAAATCAGAGTTTTTGTTTTGGTTTTATTTGTTTTCTTGCTTGCTTTGTTTTTTAAGACAGGGTCTCCCTATGTAGTCCACGCTGGCTTCCCACTTGCTATGTAGGCCAGGTTGATCTCAAACTTTCCTCCTCCTGACTCAGCCTCCCAAGTGCTGGGCTTATGGGCATGTACTACCATGCCCAGTTTAAATCAGATTCTTTAAACAGACAGAGATAAGAAAATCCAAATTAAAACCAGTGCCCTACTCCAGACCAGATCAACTCCAGATTAAAGGAAGGTGAGATTAGAAGACTCTTTGATTTACCCCTTCAATGTTTCTGCAGGATTATTACCAGTTCCATCTTAATCCAGTCTGTCTTCTCCCCTTAATCTAAAGGACCTCCACAGTCACACATTCTTCCTGTTTTTACTCTCTCAAACACAAACACAGGCACATTGTCTACAATACCCCTATCACAGTTAGCAATTTCAAGCAATCCCCCTATTATTACTAACAGTGAACACTACTTTCTAGCAATCATTCAACAGGTATTTATTAAACATTTAAGAATCAAACTGTTGAGTTTCCTCAGAGATTAAAGTCTGCTCTAGAACAGGTTACAATCTAGTTACCATCTGGAAAACAAAGAACAATTCCCACAAGCAAATACAAAATTTAGCAATACAATAAGAAAAAGGAAGCTATTCAAGGAGAGCAGTTTTTTTTTGTTTTATTTTGTTTTATTCTTGTTGTTCTAGGGTGTTGAACTCACGGCCATGCATACAAGAGGCAAGTGCTCTAACACCAAGCTGCACCCACAGTCCCTTTTTATCTTAAGACAAGGTCTTGCTAAATTACACAGGCTGCCTCTCGCAGGGAACCTATGATTCTTCTGCCTCAGTCTTCCAAGTCAGAAATTACAGACTGGGATTACAGAAATGAGCCACTGTGACCTGCTTTAAAAAGACAAGAAGTGGAGCAATACCCCCACCCCCGTACTGAGGGTTGAACCCAGGGCCTTGCACTTACATGCTTTGCAAGTGCTGTACCACTGACCTGCACCCCCAGCCCATTTTTTAAAATTTTTTGAGACAGGGTTTCGCTAAATTACGAAGACTCCCTCTCTTCTCGGACTTGCGATCCTCCTGCCTCTGCCTCCCAAGTCACTGGGATTACAGGCAGGGGCCACACGCCCAGCAGGAGCAATATCATTCTCTTCCCCCATAACCATCACACTATATAAATTTCAAAAACACATTTATGACTTTAACCTAATAAATAAACAGCAAAGTTTTTCCCACCATATTCTCATTATGTTGTTGTTGTTGTTGTTGTCCCACCAAGTTGGGTCTGACTCATAGTGACCCTATGTACAACAGGATGAAACACTCTCCGACACTGTGCCATGCCTGGCATTATGTCAGTGCCTCTCTGCTATTCATAGGGTTTTCGGTGACTATTTTGCAATTGTTTGGGAAGTAGGCTGCCAGGTCCTTCTCCCGTTTTTGTGGTGCTAGGGATCAAAACCAGGGCATCAGAGAGAGCAGAGCAACACCCCACCAACTGAGCTAAACCCTGGCCCACATCCCATTATGTTGTTGTGGTGGTGGTTGTTATTGTTGTTAGGTGCTGTTGAGTAGGATCTGACTCATAGGGACCCTATGTGCAACAGAACGAAACACTTCCTGACAGTATGCCATACCTGGCACTGTGTCAGGGCTTCTCTCCTATTCATAGGGTTTTCAATGGCTGATTGTTTTGGGATTGTCTCAGGAGTGGATTGCCAGGTCCTTCTCCCATTTTTGTGGTGCTAGGGATCGCAACCTCAAGGAGTGCAGAGCAGCACTCTACCAACTGGGCTAAACCCCAGCCCCTCCCATTATATTAGTGACTTATATGTATTCATTCCTTATAACTGCCACAAATCTTGGTCTCACCACTCTAAGGTAAATCTTTACATCAACTATATCAATATGCCCTCAGAATTCCTTTTCTTTCTCATCACTCGAGATTATCACCACTTTCATCAAACCCTAATCCTCATTTTCTTCCTCCTTTTATCATGTTTTCCTATTTTTCTCCATCTCCCCAAAACCACACAAGTCCTTGCCAATTCATTCCTTACTAAAAACATAAGAACTGCTGCCATGTATGCGCCTGTAACCCCAGCACTCAGAAAACTAAAGTAGGAGGACTAGGAGTACCAGGCCAGCCTAGGCAACATAGTGAGTTCCAGGACAGCCTAGAGCTATAGAAGCAGACCCTGTCTCAAATCAATCAATCAATCAATCTATAAGAATTGCCAAAGAATCCTGGAAAGAACATTCAGAGGTCATTTTAATACATTTCCAGATTCTGTGCGCTAAAACTTTTCAGAAGACTGTTAAAGAATACCACAACCTGGTAACTAATTCCAAGATGAACGATCATCACTGTCAAGCAAGTCTTCCCATCTCTAACCAGCAAATCTAATGATGCAAAGATGTCATTTCGTACAACATTGTCTTTGTTAGGTCCATCCAAACTTCCGTTTATCATCTCACTCAGTATTTCCTGCCTAATTCTACATGTTTCTATCAGCTTCAGCAAAGCTCTCCTAGTCTAAAGACCTAACATAGTGAGGAAGTCAAGAGAGCCTAAGGTTGCTGGGCTCTAAAATTAAAGTTTAAGCATATTATTTAAAAGTATATTGTTGTTGTTAGGTGCTGTCCAGTAGGGTCCAACTCATAGCGACCCTACAAAACACTCCTCAACATGGTGCCATGCCCAGGACTACTGTCAGTACTTCTCTGCTATTCATAGGGTGTTCAATGGCTGAATGTTTTGGGACTGGGCTGCAGGGTCCTTCTACCATTTTTGTGGTGCTGGGGATCAAACCCAGGGTCTCAGAGCATGCAGAGCAGCACTCTATCAACTGAGCTAAACCCCAGCCCATCATTTAAAAGTATAAGGCACAAGTAAAAAAATAAAAATAATAACTGCAAAAAAAGATCAGAAAGGAGGAGTAAAGAGAAAATAATATCAATGATACCAATCCTTTACATTCACAGAAGCCTGGCTCCTTGATAATGTATTTTGATAAATCAAGAAATAATAAAGGGTCTGGCATGGTGTAATGCCAGCAACTCAGAAGGCGGAGAAGAGAAGGATGGTGAGTTCAAGGCCAGGGACAGCCTGTATAATATAACAAGACCCTGACTCAAAACAAAAAATAAAAAATGGGCTAAGGGCGCAGCTCAGTGGAAAACACTTGCAAAGTATGTGCAAAGCCCTGGATTCAACTCCCAAGTACAAGAAAAGAAAAGAAGGAAGGAGCCAGCCAGATGGTGGGAGTGTACACTCTAATACCACCACTTGGGAGGCTAAGGCAGGAAGACAGAGTTTGAGGGCATCCTCAGCTACATAGAGAGACCCTGTCAAAAAGAAAAGGGAAAGGGAGAGGACAACAGAAAAGAGGGGAGGGGAAGGAGGAGAGGGAGGAAGGAGGGAAGGAGAGAGAGAAGTAAAGGTATATGCCTATTACTTGGAGATCTGGAGAAAAGCATGAAAAGAACTACAAAAATTAATGCTCAAAATTAGCAGTCTCTGAAACGGGACCAATAAGAGGAAGGAGCAGGGACACATAAGGGTAAGGGAAGGGTGAATATGATCAACGTATATTATGTACATTTATGAAAATGTCATAATGAAATCCATTATTTTGTACCATTAATACACATAATTTTAAAAAGAAAAAAAAATGAATGAGATTTTTAAAAAATGAAGTAGGAGCCTCTGGAAAACAGTTGCAGTGAACAGGTAAGGGAGGGGGCTATTGGTTTTCATTTTAAGTACCCTCAGAACAAGTTTTTAAATTACATGTATTATTTTGTAATAATTTAAAAGACAATAAAAACACTGACATATTTTAGCATATTATACTTAAAGAACAGATAACATACTAATAAGTACTAATAGAAAAAGAGAAGGAAAATTGGTCCTCAAACTATGACAATAAAAATGGGTACATAATACTACATAATACAAGCAAGGCTTTTGGTTTTCTTCTTTCTTTTTTGTTTTTCTTCAGTAGTAGGGGTTAAATCCAGCGCTTTCTACATGCTAGGTAACTGCTCCACCCCATGCTTTGCCCCTTTTAGTTTAAGACAGGTCTCGGTAAGTTGCCCAGACTGCTTCTGGCCTCAAGCCTTATGATTCTCCTGCCTCAACCTTCTGAGCAGCTCAATTACAGGCGTGTGCCTGGGCACCTGGCTTTTCAAGCAAGCCATTTTAAAAAGTGAATAAATCTACACGTACTAACAGAAAGTTTTGCAAAATGTTTAAATAACGATCCTAGATTATTTCTACAAGAAAATTTACAATGAAAGAAATCCCCTCTCCACTCTCACTTTTACTTTAGTAATTTAGTAATTTAGTAATTTTAGCTAATTTATTAGCATTTTTCTTTACAGCTATTTGCTAAAGGAATGACTGATTTTTCCCTTCCCTCTATCAAATTTCACTCCAACTTCCCCATTAATCTCTTCCCTATCCATAAAAATATTTTTCACACTTGACATACTGATTATCCTCTCTTCAGCTGAAGAAATGCCATATTACAATGTATTACAATGTTTATGTATCATCTTTTAACAACAAAAGGTGAGTAAGATCCAGGCAAATTTTAAGTGCATGGTCCTCACCCAGAGTTCCTTCATAGAAATCAGTTCTGGGGTGGTTTCAGGAGAGAGCTTGGTTCATTTTCTAACATAAATATGTTGACTGTCCCTCCAATCTGGGTCTAGAATCATGAGGGTTTCAGGTTCCCTTAGCCCTCATGATAACCAGTCTTGACATCCTTACAATCTAAGTCCAAAATAGATATTCTAGATCCTCCATTCTGCATGCCTACATTTTGCTGGCAGATATCTGTTCTTCAGCACCATCATGCCTCAGTGAGAGAGTACATCAGGAACTGTGAATGGCAAAAGATCTCCCGCCAACTCCAGTATTGAACCAATCCAGCAAATTAGACTCATTTGAGCTACAATCAGTGCCTCCAAATAAGGGCCACAATGCATGGGCTCCCCCATCCAATCATCAATTATAACCTGTGTATTACAATCTAGGCTGAATATGGCACAAGCTTTCCTGGACCACATAAGCTGAGCAGGGAAGAAGAAAACAGCCAAGTCAAGTAATTTCTATTCCAGCATCTGCCAGGATGGTGTTCATCCAGCCTCTGGAAAGTGACAAATAAAAAAAACCTTCAAATTTGCTAAAATTCTAAACCCCATGGCCTCAAGAATCCCTATAGGCCAGGCCTTTTCCCCAAGGTCTGTTTCAAGAGGTTTTCATATTCACTAGTGCAGGACTAAACTGCCTCAGACCAAACTACAGAAAAGGTCTAATTCTCAGTGACCCCAACACAGCCCAGACCCACACTTACCAGATGTCATCTACTGAAGAGCCCAAACAGGTTCGGAACTAGGCCATCCTGGCCCATCTGGAATAACTCTTTAGTCCTTGGGCTAGCATTTGTTAACTATACCACATCTGTCTATTCTATTATGCATTCCTTGCATCTTCTCTAATATTTAACACTCCCTCTTGCTTCAAACGCTCTCCTATTTGTAGAAACTCCTATATCCCTTCTTTCCTTGCCTCAGAAACGCTTCAGTTCTTTCCATAATGAAACACCTCCAGTATCTGCACAATGAACACCGTCCTGGAATCCTAAAGACCCCGCCACGGTCACCCTCTGCATTCCTCCACCTATCCGGCATCTTCCCTCCGGCCTCTCTCCCTCCTTTCACCTACTGCTATGTCTCCTGCAAGCATTCCCTTTTCTCCAACCCCTGCCCTTCCCTTCTCCCAAAGAGCATACTCTGGCAGCAACAGCGGCTGAGGCCTGCGGTGCATAAAGCACTGCACCAGGCACGGTGGACAGAGACCTGGTGTCTCCCTGGCCTCTTCACACCCACAGCCAGCACCCTGTGGCCTCCCCAGGACAGCATCCCACCACCTTCCCTACCTCTGACACCCCCCACAGGCCTCGGCAGCCGCCTTCTCGCCTCCGCCACCCCCGTCATTATCTGTTCTCAATCCCCCAACCCACCATCCGCGCCCAGCTTCCTCCCGTCCTCCAGCCAGCCCTGCGTTCCCCTCGGCCTCGGCCGGCCGCTCCCCGGGCCGCCCCCAGCCTCGCCGCGGCTCGCTCCCCCCGGGTCAAGCCGTTACAGCCGCGCGCTCCCCCCGCGCGCCGCCCCCTCCCCCTCCCCCTCCCTCCCCCGGGCCCGGGCCTGCCAGGCCGTGCGTTTACCGCGGGCGGGCGCCGAGTCGCGCGGTCACCGACTGCAGGCGGCGGCAGCTCCAACCTTCCTACAGGCCTTGAGAGGAGGGGAAAGGGGGAGGGGGGAGAACTTTTGCTGTGGCAGCTTCGGCAACAGCTCCCACCCCTGCGCCTTTCTCCTCTTCCTCCCCCTCCTCCTCCTCCTCCTCCTCTTCCTCCTTCTCTTCCTCCTCCCAGAGCAGTAGAGAGGCAGACATGCCGCGGCTAGAGCGCCGCCGCGGTCGCCACCACTGCCGGCGCGGTGCATTGTGGGAATCCCCGCAGACGGGAAGCGCTCCGCGACGCCCGCCCTCGCCTGGCTGGGCGACCTGGCTGGAAGACCCACCGTGGCTTTGGTTCCAACGCCTGCGTGTCACTAACCCAGCGCGGCTGGGGAAGCTGGACGTGCGCATTAGGTCCCCCGAGTGGACCCCGGAGGAAAGCGATTTGACAAAGATCGGAACTGAAGAATCTTTGAGAGAGGAGAACTCCCCCTTCAGCTTCAGTATATGCCTGGCCCTCCGAGAAGTGGAAGACTTGGGGATCTGGAGAATTTCAACCCCGGGAAAGTGGAAGGGGCAGGAACGTAGGTGCAAGGTGGTCTGTCAGAATTTCTTTTTCCTTTTTTTTTAATAATTCTTTTTCTCTTTTTTTTTTTTTGCAGTGCTTAGGGGTTGAACCCAGGGCCCACACATACTTTTCAAGTGCTCTACCACTGGGGCTGCATCTCCAGCCCATTTTTTATTTCGAATCAGGGTCTGGCTAAATTACGCAGGCTGCCTCTGAACTCGAACTCTCAATCCTCCTGGCTCCGCCTCCCAAATCGCTGGGATTACAGGCGTGCACCACCGCGCCCGGCTGCCTGCCAGAATTTCTTGGCTTTTTGTTCGTCCTTTCCTACCCACCATCCCGAATGCCACCTTTTCCGGAAGGTACCACCCTGCGTGCTTCAAACTCCTGAGCCCTGTTAGTGTCTGCAAATTGAGATACAGGGTATGAGCACAGAGAAAAATCAGAGATCCAGCCCAGGACGCTTTTGTATAGGGTCTTCATAGAACCCAGCCTCCATCTGTATAGCAGCAAAAACAGAGCTAAGATTGCACAATTGTCACCTCCTTTGAGGCCCCTTTAAGTGACCTTCGCCAAATCTTAACCTCCTTAAGGGTGCTTTCGTTTAACTGACGTTTATTAGACACCCTGAAGTGCCTGTGCATACTGCAGTGGCTTACAGTCACTCATCTTTGTGTTACCACCGTAGCACAAGGTCAGCCAGGTAAGGTAAAAGATGCTTAATGAATGTCAAATGATTATAAGTATCAGGAACTTTAGGTGAGATGAAACACCTTCATTATGATATCATCAGATTTTATTTAGCACCTGTGCTACTTAAATATGACCTTTGAGAGGAAAGGAAAGGGCATTAAAATATCTACATAACCATTTCTAGAATTCTTTCCTTGTCCACACCCACCTTCCCACCCCTTGCCAACTGAATGTTCATTTGAATAGTGCTTTTTGGCAAAACTCCAAACTCCTGCATTATGCACTTGTGATGACACTGAATTAGATTACTGTCTGCAAGGTTAATGTTCTCCGAGGCATTAACCTTAGTAAATCGTGATGCCTATTTAGAAATAGCTGAGGCCCAGAGGTTCAGCTTAATTTAGACACAGGTAACTAAGAAGAGCAAGGATAAACCACAGCTCTACAATCAACTCTCCATGTGCTTTCTCCATTGAAAAATATAAATTTTAATAAGATGACAGTGCATATTCTGAATGCTAATTGCAACAAAACAGAAAACTAGTGCAAGGGACAATTATCTGGAGGACAGCCTTCTGGCAACTTCTAGCATCTGCAATGGCATCAAATTCAGATGTTAAAATAAAAAAAAAAAACCTCTAACAGCAAAGAAGCAAACTCTGAGTATTAGGCAGTGTGGAAACTAATAACTGAAAAGTACTTAAGGCCTGGAGAGTACACCCAATAGGCTAAGATTGATTGGTTTGCCACTAGAAATAGATCTAGTTCTCTACTCTGAACTATAACTAAGGAACCATAGCTAGGGAACCATAACTAAGAAACAATAGGGAAACAACTGTCTAAAATGGACAGAATAAAGAGTAGTAGTGACAGCAGAATCGATGAGGAGCAGGATTAGGCACCTTGTAGGTTAAACCTTTATAAATTTTTCTCAGCTCCAGGTTGTTATCTACAATTTTGTTTTTACCTTTCCCAAACACCAGTTCTTTCTTTTTTCCTTCCTTTTCTTTTATTTAAAATAACTATAGACTCACAAGAAGTTACAAATATAATACAGTGTCTTATTTATCCTTCACCCAGTTTCTCCCAAAGATGATGTCTAAGGCAGTGGGGTATACAGCCCAGCACTGCCACCAGTGGCCTGAAGAGTTCTCCCCTTATAGAGACCCCTACTCATATGGGGCCAGATCCTTAATACTGTCACAGAAAAGAATTTAAGAATGAGTCAGAGTGAAACAAAGTTAGTGAGTTTATTATTTAGGAATGGGAGACAGTACACATTTTGGATTTAAGTATGGACATTCAGAGAGGAAAAAAAAAGAGGTGCTTAAGAAAAGAAATCATAGTGCACACCCAAGACATGGATGCTGGTTTCTCAAGAAAGAATCACATTTAAATATCTGAATAGCTCAATATATGATTTTGTGGTCAAAGAACAAAAAAATGAATTGGTTTACCTGTTCTATCTTAGAGAATTTCCTCTTTTGTAAATAAAATTGTGCAGTGGCTTTACAAGGTACATTGTTAAGGTTTAGGGATGAGGGAAATGCCAAGAAGATAGAAACATAGGTCAAAAGAAGAAGTTCCATTGCTTAGAGGATTTAAAACATTACGTAGAAATCTTTGGTATACCTTCTGTCTAAAGAATTTCTCAATAAAATGATACTAAACTGTGGTCCAGGAGATGCATCAGATACGAAGAGTGACAAAGAAGTTGTCTAGACATATGTTGACTGTAAACATGGCCCATATTGTTTGTGAGATTGTCAAAGAAGTACAGGATTGCAGAGGAGGAAATAAGGTTAAACTTGAAGGTCCCATATATTTTGACCCTAAATATAGCTTATTGTTATTTTAACATTTCCATTTGATATATCTGTCCCAGTGATCTCTATGCAGGCAGTTGTCACAGCAGTTTTCTTGATAGTTGTGTTGAAATTCTTGATTCTCAGCTGATGAGACTTAAACCAGATCCTGGAATGAAAGCTCTTTCCTTCCCAGGTCTCCTTAATTTTCTCTGCCTTTCTGTCCTGCCTTAGTGACATCTTTTAAAAGCTCTAGTAAGACATCAAAACCAGGAAATTGGCAATGGTATATTACTGTCAAGTCTAGTTCGGGCTGGGGTTTAGCTCAGCTGGCAGAGTGCTGATCCATACTCTCTGATGACCTGAGTTTGATCCTCAGCACTGCAAAAAACAGGAGGCCGAAGCAGTCCACTACCTTGAAGCAATCTGGAAACAATCAGCCATTGAAAATCCTATGAGTATTGCTATGAGTCAGATGTGACTCAGTGGCACCTAACAAGTCTATTTCAGAACTTCCTCAGTATTCACCATTTTTTAACCTGCATACTTCTCATATGTTTGTGTGTACGTGTATTTATAGTTCAATGCAACTTTATTCCATGTATAGATTTGTGTAACCATCCCTGCAATAATGACACTGAACTGTGGCACAAAAGAGCTCCCTCATATTACTCATCAATGGATTAATTTATTGATGAACTCACAGTTTTTATGCTATTGGGAGGTGGTGGAAACTTTAGATGGGTACTAGTTGGAGGAAGTAGGTCACTGGGGAGGTGCCCTTGAAGGGTATATTTTGTTCCTGGCCCTTTCCCCCACTGTGTCTGTCTGCCTGTCTCTGTCTCTCTCTCCCCTCCCACCCTCTCTCTCTCTTTCTGCTCCCTTCCTCACCTCTGATGCACACGCTGTCTCTGCTTCCCAGCTGCCATGAGGTGAGCAGCTTTGCTCCTCCATGTGCTTCCTGCCATGATGTTGTGCCTCACCACAGGCCCCTAAACAATGGAGTCAAGTGACCATGAACTGAACCCTCTGAAACCATGAGCCAAAATAAAGCATTCCTCCATTAAATTGTTTATCTCAGGTTTTTGTCACAGTGACAGAAAGCTAACTAATACAATGCCTTTTTGTATCCACTGATGCCCCTGCCAGTCCATCTCTATCCTCTGCTGTTGCTGTTAGGTGCTGTGGAGTCATGTCTGACTCCTAGCAACCCTGTACAACAGAATAAAACACTCTCCAACACTGCGCCATGCTAAGCACTGTCAGTACTTCTTGGCCATTTATAGGGTTTTCAATGGCTAGTTGTTTCAGGAGCGGGCTGCCAGTCCTTCTCCCAAGCCTACAGCACCCTATATTCCCAGGTAATCTCCCATCCAAGTGCTTGACCTTGCTTAGCTTCCAAGATCTGACAGGATCAGTCACCAGGGAGCTGTGGCTGCAGGCTCCCTATCCTCTAATAACCACTAATCTGTTCTCCATCTCTATCTAGGTTTGTCATTTCAAAATGTTAGATAACTGGAATCATTTATATTGAGATCAGTGTTTTTACCTAAACATAATACCTCTGAATTGCATCTAACTTGTAACATGTATCAGATATTCATTCTTTTTATTTCCGAATAGTATTCCATTGTATGATGTACCAGAATTTGTTCATCCATTCCCCATATAAATTTAGGTTGTTTCCAGTATTTTTGCTATTACAAATAAAACTACTGTAATCATTTGTGTACAGGACTTGTTTTTGTTTGTTTGTTTGTTTGTTTTTGGCAGTTGCGGACTGAACCCAGGGCTTTGTGCACACTAGGCAAGTACATTATTCTACCACTGAGTTACATCCCCAGCCCTTGTATATAGGGGTTTATGTGACCTTAAGTTTATACTTCTCTGGATAAATGCCTATAAGTATGATTGATGGGTCATATGGTAAATGCACATTTACTTTTCAAGGAAAGTAACTATACTGCTTTCCAGAGTGACTCGTATAATTTTATATTCCCACCAAAAACATGGGAAATCCAGTTTCTCTTCATCCTTGCCATCATAGTCGCTGGTACTTTGTTTGGTTTTTGTTTTTGTGGGGAAGGGCTTAATACGTGTTTCATTGTGGTTCTTTTCTTTTTAATGAAAGCTATTCCCCCAAACTGACTCCTGAGTAGGGATGTACACTATCGCCCCAACTGCTTCTTTCATTGGTGTACTTGCAAACAAGCACAGGTCCCTTTTGTTGAAAGATTTCATTACAGCCAGCTGCTGTGGTGCACACCAGTAATCTCCAGTAGCTCTGGGGGCTGAGGCAGGAGGGTCGCAAGTTGGAGGCCAGAGGCAGCCTACACAACTTAGCAAGACCCTGTCTCAAAAGTAATATAAGGGGGCTAGGAATGCAGCTCATTTGTAGAGCACCAGCCTAGCACACGTGAGGCCCTAGATTTAACATCCCCCTTCCCTAGTACTGCAAAAAAAGAAAGGAAGGTAGGAAGAAAAGGAAGGAGGGAGGGAAGAGAAGGGAAGGAAAGGATTTCATTATAAATCACTGTACAGGAATAAAACCCTCATTGATAAGTTACAAAGTTTCTTAGAATATTTAATGTATATAGTTTGTGTCTTTTTTTGTTGTTGTTGTTTTTAAACTCTCTTTTTGAGATGGCTCCAGGAAACATCTGTTAAGTGAACCTAGAAATTTCTTTTGACAGGTAATATAAATTCAACTAAGCTGTTCAGGATATAGTCCACAGGTAGCAAACTTAATGTGCAACAAGCCAAGCAGGTAAGGTGAATAGATGAAGCAGATGTGGAAATAATTGACAGTGAAAGGTACTGAGGAGGAAGAGAACTTAAAGCAGTATAAAGAGCACAGCCACTACTTACTTCCAGCTGATAGTTTCCAGTTGGGAACGTGAAGGTCAGGAAATCAAGAGAAGTCAGAAATCTGAGTTTAGGCGTGAACCTTCCCAGGCTTTTTTCTTTTTCTTTTCTCTGTTCTCTTTTCTATTTCCTTTCTTTTCTTTTCAAGACAAAGTCTTGCTCTGCAGCTCAGGCTGGCTTCAAATTCACATTGATTCTCCTGCCTCAGCATCCTGAGTGCTGGGGTTACAGGCACGTGCCCAGCCCAACTCTCCTAAATATTAAATGCTAGAAACTCATTCCATGTTTTTAGAATACAGAAGCATGTAAGATAAAACATGTATGTGGGCCAGATTTGTCCTACAGCCACCAGCGTATCTTCTCTGATGTGGCCTAACCTGCAGAGGGCTGGCACCACTGCCCTCCTTGGGGTATTTTCAAGGCCTCCATGGTCCCTTCTGGGGGATTGAGCCCAGGGCGCTCCACTACTGAGCTGCATACCCAGCCTCTTTTTTATTTTTATTTTGAGATAAGGACTCACTAAGTTGCAAAGGCTGTTTCTGGCCTGAAATTCACGATCCTCTTGCCTCTACCACCTGAGTTCTGGGATTGTGGGCATGCACCACGATGCCCAGCTGCCCTCTGGCCTCTTTAAGAGAGATATACTTCCATCTCTTGTCCCTAAAGATTTCACCAAGTCTATAGATCCTCTTATACTGACATCTTGGGACTCTCAGGCTCAGGAGTACATGGATTACATTACCTTTTCCACCCACATGGCTACCTGCAGCACAAGCCATTTGTCAGTTCTACCTGAGAGAATAATTTGGCTTCTTTTGGCAGAGCTTGAAATTTGACAACTTGACAGAGATTGGTCCACAGGAGCCTACCTCTACTACATCTTGTCACTCCCACTGGTCTAAGTGCCTGATCTTTCTGGGACCTCATCCCCTGAGTTCCTGCTTCAGATTTGAAGGGCAACTCCAGATCACTAATGTACAGTCAAGTCCTCCATATCTGTACGTTCCACATGAGTGGATTCAATCAACCAGGAATTAAAAGTGTTTGGGGAAGCCACGTATGGTAGTGCACACATGTAATCCCAGCACACAAAAGGCTGAGGCAAAGGATCATGAGTTTGAGGCCAGCCTGGCCAACACAGGGAGACCCTGTCTCAAGGAAAACAAAACAAACAAAAAATGAAAAATAGAGCTGGGTGTAGAGGAGAGTTAATGTCCCTCCAAATGACCATCTTTCTATCCACCAGTCTTCAGTTTAAGTGTTTATTAAAAGCCCATATGCAAAATACTAAAAAGGCACCACTAAAGGGCAAAAGAGGTACTAGGTTGCACAAAAGTCCATCAACTGTGAGATAATTATGGTTTAGAGGGGGATGGGAGAATACAAGGTGGAAGGACATAAGGACATAAGAGGGAAGTATTGATTTGAGGCTATTTTTCCTTTTCATTCACTGAATGATTTTTCATAAAAGTAACCATTTTACACTTTTCTAAATAGGATTGTACAGCTAAGAGCTGGGCCGGAGTATAGCTCAGTGGTAGAGTACATGCTACCTGGGTTTAACTTCCAGCAAACAAACAAACAAAAACCCCAAACCAACTGAGAAGGACTATGGTTCAAAAAAGATGACTTAGACTAAGCTTACAAGACGCTCTGAGTTTAATGGAGGAGGACCTACATGGTGAGATAATTTCAGCGTAATGTGCTGTGATAACAAAAGGATGTCAAAGGTGCTTTGGGTTCCCACACAGGCAGAACCTACAGACTAGGTATTATTCTGATATCCAAGCAAAACTTTCCACTTTGCTTATACATTTTAAAACTTATAGGTTAAGACAGGCACGGCAGCTCATGCCTGTACTCCCTGCTACTTGGCACTACTGAACATCTTAGCAAGACTTCGTCTGAAAATAAAACTGAAAAAAAAAAAAAAGAAGGGAGGACTGGTGATATAGCTCAGTGGTACAGTGCTTGCTTGACATGAGCAGAGGCCCTGGGTTTCAATCTCCAATCCTGAAAAAACAAAAAAACAAAAACCCTCACAGGTTAAATTCTATACAAATATCAAACATTATGCAAATTTTTCTTTCACATTAAGAGAAGCATTTATCTCCTCAAAATTAAAAAATGTACAAGCAGCCGGATGCGGTGGTACAGGCCTGTAATCCCAGCAACTCGCGAGAGAGGCAGGAGGATCGTAAGTTCGAGACCAGAGGCAGTCTGCATAAGTTTGAGAGACCTGTCTCAAAAAGTAAAAAAAAAAAAAAAAAAAAAAAAAAAAAAGGGCTGGGGGTGCAGGTCAGTGGTACAGCATTTGCAAAGCATGCAGGTGCGAAGTCCTGGGTTCAACCTCCAATACCACAAAAAAAAAAGAAAAAACAGTATAAGCTTTGAGGCAAGTCCCTTCACACACACACACACACACACACACACACACACACACACACACCTTGAAATGACTGCAGAATAATCCTCCACATTCTGTGAACAAAGTATGAACAAGATTGAAGAACAAATGCAAGTTGACAATCAGGTGAAAGTGACATACAACAGTGGAAATGAACAAAATGATAGTATCAGTGGTAAAAGGGACAACTTTCATCTGGGCACAGTGGTATACCACCTGTAATCCCAGCATCTTGAGAGGCAGAGGTAGGAGGATCGCAAGTTCAAAGCCAGAGGCAGTCTGTGTAACTTAGTGAAACCCTGACTCAAAATAAAAAATAAAATATAAAAAATAGGCTGAGAGTGCAAATCTATGGCAGAACACTTACAAAAAGTATTGGAAGGCCCTAGGTTCAACCCTAAGTAGTGCAAAAAAAAAGAAAAGAAAAGAAAAGAAAAGAGAAAAAAGATAACTCTGATGAGATCTGGTAGGAGGATGTTTTACCTTTTCTTTCACGAATTACTGTCTCCTAAAAGCAACCGTTTTATACATTCTTGTAATTATGCAGTTACATAAGCTTCATTCTTCCCCCACAAAGAAAAGGGGATAGGGGACACAGACAAAAGCTCAAACATCAGCTGATTTGGGGTTTTGTTCTGTTTTATTTGTAAAAAGATAAGTTTTAGTGTCATTGCTAAAGTCGTTACCTACCTGGCTTCAGGCCACATATCATCTGCATGTGTCCACGCCTGTTTGTGTCCCTCCAGCATGGACAGATATGACATCCAAATAACTGGTGTCCATAAGGAGCCCACAGTCAGCAAGGACAGTTAATATTTGGGATATGTTGTTTTAAAAGCCAGGGAAGGGTGCAATATATTGGGAACATTTTCATCTTTTTTTTGTTTTTTAATGTTTTGGTGTTTATAAAATTTTTGTTGTTGTTAGGTGCCGTTGAGTTGGGTCCAACTAATAGGGGGCCTAGGTACAACAGAACAAAACACTACCCAAAAATGTGCCATACACACCATCTTTTTTATGTTTGAGCCCATTGTTGCAGCCAACTGTGTTTCTTCTCATTTTGAATCATGCCACATCAGCAAAACAAGGTCCTAAGGGCTTTACTCCATTCCCATAATTAAGGTCAACTGTGCTTCGGGGAGGCAACTCTTCCTCAGTCATCTTTGGAATGCCTTCCAGCCTGGAAGGCTCATTTTCCGGCACTATATTTGATAGTGCTTCTCTGCTATTCATAGGGTTTTCAATGGCTAATTGTTTTGGGAGTGGGCTGCCAGGTCCTTATGAAATTAAACATCACTTATTTGAACTCTCTATTTATCCCTAATTCCACATTCCCCCAGATGCCAGACAGTAGAACTATCACAGGAGATTAAAAATATAAATCTTTGAATACAATGTAGTTACTATGAAATCTTCATTATATATCCCTATGGCACACATTGTAAGAAACATTGTTATCACCAGTCTTAAAAATCACAAAAGTTGTAGTGTAGAATCTCAAAATGGGAGATAATGGTATCAAAATCTGATTACATAAGTAACTATAACATTAAATGTACCGAAACATATAAAAAGCATAGGTTTTCATACTAATTTCTCTGAGGTCCTGGGTTCGATTACCAGCACCACAAAAATGGGAAAAGGACAGGGCAATCCACTCCGGAGGCAATCCTGAAAAACAATCAGCCATTGAAAACCCTATAAGGGTCGCTATGAGTTGGACACGACTTGACAGCACCTCACAACTACAACAGACACTGAATAAGAGAAACGCATAAAATGTATGCCCTTACTACGCTGTGGCTATAGTGTAGCACCCTGGTGTTCAGTCTCATCTGATCATGGAAGCTAAACAGGATCGGGCCTTGCTAGTACTTGGATGGAAGACCACCTGGGAATCCCAGGCTTGGGAGAAGGACCTGGCAGTCCACTGCCAAAACAATCAGCCATTGGAAACGCTATGGATAGCAGAGAAGCACTGACAATAGTGCCAGGCATGGTACAGTGTTGGGTAGTGTTTCGTTCTGTTGTACATAGGGTTGCTATGAGTTGGATCCAACTTAACAGCATCTACCGACAACAACACTACACTATGGCATTCCTTACATACTATTCTCTGTTGTGGCATGCTTGCTTGTGGAAGAAACAGAGGCCTCTTAGGACAAAGGTACACATTTTGGTCTCATTTCTGGCTTCTTTGGAGGCAGAGTGAAGAGAATAATGGCACATAAAGCAAATACACTGGAATTTGAGACACCTCTCTATTTATTTAATGTTATTTTATTTGCAGTACTTAGGGGTTGAACCCAAGGTCTCACATACACTTTGCAAGTGCTGTACCACTGGACTGCTCTCTCAAATCATTTTTTAATTTTTTTATCTTGAGACAGTATCACTAAGCTATTCAGGCTGCCTAAGCCTCCAGAGTTACTGGGCTTACAGGCGTGAGCCACTGCACCTGGCCTTCAAGTACTTTTTCTTAAAGATAATGTTGCTTGGGTGAGGATCAGGCCTCACTTCTTTCAACCAGTAACAATATTTTCTGAGTGCTTAGCATATGTCAGGCAATGTGCTAGGTGTTAAGAGACATTCATACCATTGAGAAAGCCAGGCTTTTTTTTTAATTCATAGAACAATTTGTTATTGAATGTCTGGTACCATACTTCTTGTTATTGTTAGGTGCCTTTGAGTTTGTATCCAACTCATAGCGACCCCTACATACAACAGGCGAAACACTATTGTCAGTGCTTCTCTGCTATTTATAGGGTTTTAGATGGTAGATTGATTTTTGGGAGTGGGTTTCCAGGTCCTTCTCCCAAGCTTACAGCACCTGGTGTTCCCAGGCTGTCTCCCATCCAAGTAGTAACCATGCACGAGTCTGCTTAGCTTCCAAGATCTGATGGGATGGGATGCCACAGTGCTACAGATGCAGGTGGTACCATACTAAATACTAGAAATACTATGGCAAATAAAAATATTCTGCTATCCCAAAAAGAGACTCCAGCTGGAAGAGTAAAACATGTGAACAAAGGCTGCCACTCAGAAAATACACATTAATGGAGGGATGAACACAGGATGCTGGGAAGAATGCAGTTCAGGTCCAGGGCCAGGACAGTTTCTCCAAGGTGACACTGAAACTGAGAGCTGAAAGGAAGTGGTACTGTGGAGTTCTGGTCAGAGGAAGTAGGAGGTATGTGCATAGTCCTCGAGCCATAGAATGCGTGAGGGATCTGCAAGTTGTTCCAAATGAATGTGTGACCGACTTCTGAATGAGAAAAACACTGCTCATGGAGAATGGCCTAGAGCAGTGTCTAATCCAGCTTTCTGCTTCTGTATCATAGTACTTGAGACTGGGTAACTTACAACAATAGAAGTTTATTTGGTTCATGCTTCTGGAGGCTGGGAAACCTAAGAACATGGTCCTCGCAAATGGTGAGGGCCTTTATGTTCTGCTATCCTCTGGCAAAAGGAGGAAAGGCCAAGGGAGGGCCAAACTCTCTTTTATAACAAATCCACTCCCATGGTAACTATTTCCACGAAACCAGCATTAATCATGAGGACAGAACATTCATTACCTAATCACCTGTTACTGGTCTTCATTTTTCAACACTGCTGCATTGGAGACTACACTTCCAACACATTGATTTTGGGGCACACATTCAAACCATGGCAGGCAGTACCTGTCAAATTTCTGGTTAAGTGCTACTCACGCATTCTGAAATCAATTTTTTAAAGGTTTTTTTTTTTTAGTTTTTTGTGCTGCTGGGGTCAAACCCAAGGCATCAGTGCATGCTAAGCAAACACTCTACCAGCTGAGCTAAACCAGCCCCTGAAATCAAATTTAAAGTTCTAAGTGGTAAGGTTTTTTCAGTGAAACATAATGTTGTTATTAGGGGTTGTCAAATCAGTGTCTGACTCATAGCAACCCTATGTACAACAGATGAAATACTATTGTGCTTCTCTGCTATTCATAGGGTTTTCAATGGCTGATGGTTTTTTGGGAGTGGATTGCCAGGTCCTTCTCCCAAGTCTACAGCACCTGGTGTTCCCAGGCAGGCTCCCATTTGAGTACTAACCAGGCTTGCCCCTGCTTAACTTCTGAGATCTGACAGGATCGTATGCCCCAGTGGTATGGCTGCAGGCAAATGAAACATAATGGGACAGGATAAATGTCAGACAGCACTACACATAATAATACTGTAAATTATATATTTATATGTGTATCAGTGTTAGTCAGCTTTCCATTCCTGCAAAACATATCTGAGATAATCATCTTGTAAAGACAAAATTTACCTGGACACCATGGCACACACCTGTAATCCCAGCACTTGGGAGGTGGAGAAGAAGGATCATAAGCTTAAGGACAAAGCCAATATGTGCAACTTACTGAGAACATGTCTCAAAACAAAAAAGAAAAATAAGGGTTGGTAGAGGTCTTTCCTACTATGTGCAAGGCATCAGGTTCAACCCCTCAGTACTGGGGGAAAAAAGGAACAAAAAGCTTTATTGTGGCTTTCAGTTTTGGGGGTTTCATTCCATGACTGGTTGGCCTTTTTGCTTTGGGACCTGTGGTGAGGAGGACATCATAATGGCAATGCATGACAAAATCATTTCCCTCATGGCCAGGATGATAAGGAGAGGAAGAGGGAGGAGCTGGGGCCCCAAAATCCCCTTCAAAGGCAAGTCTTCAATGGCTAGAAGGCTTCCCATTAGGCTCCATTTCTTAAAGGTTCCACCACCACTCAATAGTACTATGGGCTGGGGACCAAGCCCTTAACACATGGGTCTTTGGGGACACTTGTCCAAATCATAGGATATGTATGTATGCTTGTGAGTCATGGTAAAAAGTGATTTGTTGTCATTATTGTTTTTATAGTACTGTGGGTTTGAATTCAGGGCCCTGCACATACTAGGAAATGCCATTCTACTGAGTGGCACCACAGCCCCTTTTTGTATTAATTTTGAGACAGGGACTCCCAAGTTGCTGGGTTTACAAGCATGTGCCATTAGGCCCAGCTAAAATGTTTTTCTTGCTATGGGTCAAGGTCAAAGAAAATTTAAAAACTACTGTTGTTGTTGTTGTTGTTGTTGTTGTTGATGATGTTGTTAGGTGCCATCGAATCGAGTCCTATGTACAGCGACCCTATGTACAGCAGATTGAAACACTTGCCCATTCTGTGCCAGGCAAATGATCTTATTTATGTTTAAGCCCATTGTTGCAGACACTGTGTCAATCCATCTGGTGGAGGGTTTTCCTCTTTTGCGTTGACCTGCCACTCTCCCAAACATGATGTCCTTCTCCAGGGGTTGATCTCTCCTGACTACATGTCCAAAATATGTAAGACGCAATCTGGCCATTCTTGCTTCCAAGGAGCACTCTGGTTGCACTTCTTCTAGGACAGATTTGTTGGTGCTTTTGGCAGTCCATGGTTTATTCCATACACGTCTCCAGCACCACAATTCAGAAGCATCAATTCTTTTTCTGTCTCCCTTGTTCAATGTCCAGCTTTCACAACCATATGATGCCACTGAAAATACCATAGCATGAGTCAGACGCACCTTCATCTTCAATGTGACATCTTTGCTTTTCAATACTCTAAAGAGATCTTTTGCCACAGCTTTTCCTAGAGCAATGCGTCTTTTGAATTCTTGACTGCTGCTTCCATGGGTGTTGATTATAGAGCCAAGCAAAGCAAAATCTTGGACAACCTCAATCTTTTCTCCATTTATTGTGAAGTTGCGTGCTGACCCAGTCGTAAGGATTTTTGTTTTGTTGATGTTTAGTCGCAACCCATATTGAAGGCTATGATCTTTGATCTTCATCAGTAAATGTTTTAAATCCTCTTCACTTTCAGCAAGCAGAGT
>VMDO01006492.1:0-99939 GCA_007922755.1 Pedetes capensis
GCAATGACAATATATTATAACTTATACTGCTAATATTTTGCTTCCTATTTTGCCAGAGTTTCTAAATCTGTTCATATTCTACTTACTTATTGAATACTTAATATGTACCATGGATAATTCTATATTCTTTACAAGTGTAAACTCATTAAATTTGTTCAAAAACATTGAAATAAATACTATGCATTGATCATTATATAAATAAAAAGGACAAAATATTTAGAGTATGACAGAACTTTCCTAGACAGCAGTAGTACATATTTAATGTTTAAACAAGAGATATAATTTTAAAATAAAACAGTAGTTTAAGAATGAAAAAAAAAACTGATTTGGATTATATACAGGACTGACTCATGTTCTCATTTAACCAAACATACTATGTATCTCTACGTTTTAGTCTAACCCAAGAAAGCACCAGTCAAGAAATCAAAAGATTCATTGCATTGGAAAAAGTTGTTGGTTGCAAAAGACCCCTTTAAAGTGTTGAAAAGTAAAGATGTCACATTGAAGATGAAGGTGTTCATGACCCATGCCATGGTATTTTCAGTTGCATCAAATGCTTGTGAAAGATGGATGTTGAATAGGGGAGACAGAAGAATTGATGCTTTTGAATTATAGTGCTAGAGAAAAATATTGACTATACCATGGACTGCCAGAAGAACCAACAGCTCTGTCCTAGATGAAGAGCAACCAAAATGCTTCTTGGAACTGTAGATAGTAAGACCGAGACTGATGTAGTTTAGACAAATTGTCAGGAGGAACCAATCCCTGGAAAAGGATATCATGTTTGGGATGGTGGTGAGTCAAAGAGAAAAAGGAAAACTCTTAACAGGATGGACTGACACAGTGACTGCAACAATGAACTTAACATACAAAAGATCATGTGCCCAGCACAGAGTCAGAGAGTATTTCATTCTTTTGTACAAAGGGTTGCTATGAGTGAAACCGGACTTGACAGCACCTAACAACAACAACGACATCCTATTCCTTTTCATCATTGGTGTTCAACATGGATTTTCTTAGCATAATGGTTGCTGTGATATCATTTTGTAGTTGCTTCTGTAATTAAACTGTAGGTCAATCACCTACAGTTACAAATTATAAATAATTCAGAAATAATATCAATATTTTTTCAAATGAATAATGTTAAGTAACACAGTAAAGTTGAATTCATAGTTTATACATTTTCCTACTTTTCTCTAAACTTGGAAAAGTTCCTTTGCCTCCTTCCTAAGCAGTTCTTATAATCCTGGCCAATTTCTAATTCTTATTATTATAATATTCACACTGTTCTTATTTAATAAACTCTGATGTTATCAATAAAATATCCCAATGTTTTCAAATTGATTAGAAAGTGATTTTATAAAATTATACTCTGTTGTGAAGCTCTTTAAAATTTTTTGAAGAAAAGTTTAACAATGTTTTGGCTATATTTGGTCTTTAGTGTTTCCATATGAATTTTTGGATAATTTTTCTCTATTTCCATAAGGTCTATCATTGGGATTTGCCAAGGGGTTGCCAGGTCCTTCTTCCAAGCCTACAGCATCTGGTGTTCCCATCCAGGTACTAACCAGGCCCGACCCTGCTTAGCTTCCGAGATCTGACGAGATCGGATGCCACAGGGCTATGGCTGCAGGCTTCCATTGGATAGAAGAGTAATTAGGGGAGTGGGTAAAAAGAATTTAAGAAAAATCTGTAGTAATATGTACTTCAATTTTCTGTTTTCAAAAAGGCAGAAAACAATAAAGTTTTGAGCTAAATCTTGCAGCAATGGCAGCATAGTTCTTAGTTATATTATTATTTGCTATGATCTGCATTTAAATTTTTTTCCCTAGATAAAAAACAGAAATATTCTTTTTTTGCAGCAAAGAATAATTTCTTCTTTCTGTCTTTAGGAAACTACCCAGAAGTTATTGCATACAAAACAAACAAACTTGCTTGATAATGGGATAAGAAGAACACACATGGTCAAGAACATCAGACATTCTGACAATAATGTAAATTAATTTGATTATTTCATAAATGAGAGGAATCAGGACACAGAGGGTTTTAAATGTGCACAGTTGCTCATAACTCAGATATGTTGAAATTTTTACCAAAGAAGTGGTCAGTTTGAATTTGGATTTGGATTCTGTTCTGGATGAACAATATTTTGTTGAAATTAATATGTAAAATAATTGAAATTTGAAAATAATCCCAGCTCAAAATGAGAAAATTGCTCAAAGGGAACAAGTGACTTTAGGCGTAATTCATCTTCATGAAAGACTCTGAGATCAGATTGCTGCCCATGAATCTTTCTCAGACTTTGGAGGCAATTCATAGCTCAAAATGAGATGTCACCAGCAATGCTGGTATTTGCTCGGGGATACACTTGAGGGAGAAAAATCTGATCACAAATATTAAAATTGTGAAACACTCAGAAAGTAAATATCTTATTCCAAAATATAAACAGGATTCACGGCAGAAATACTAATATTTGTGTAAAGTTCCTTCCAGACAGAAGCTCATCTTCCATGTTCCTGAGACAAGAAGTACGGCTCTTATGAAGCATAAGCAATCTGACTCTCCAACCATGAAAGGATAGAGTTTATTTAAGATCTGCGAACAGTGTGTTGCTTAAAGTATATTCTCTCCTCTTTTCAGATGGGTGTTTCAACTCAAAGTAATATTTATTGCAAATGCTACACCAAATATTTTTGCAGTCTTCAAATTGATTTTGAGAAGAATTCCTATCTCAAACCCATCAGAATGACTTTTAGGTTAAAGGGAGCCTTGAGAGTCAAGACAGACCAAGGAACTCAATGAAACAACCTGACTTCAGAGGAAAACAGTTAAAATAACAAACTGGCTGCAATAAGGACAGTAAAAGAAAAATTACATAAAACTCACAAGAGAAAACTGAGCTTGTAGTAATGAAACTACTTTGTCTATTGCTATAAAACTGTTCAGTGAAATCCTCAGATCTTTCTGCCCTCATTGCCCATAACGGGGTCGTAGTATGCTTGCTATAAGGAAGAAGTAAGTTCTCAATTATATTTTTATCAAAAAATTGTAGAAATGTTAAAGAATCTATAGAAACCATGAAGACATATTTTTAGTAAAGACAATTTAAACCTTTAAAATGTATACCAGACCGGACATTTTCTACTAAAATATAATAGCAGTGTGGTTGGGACATGCTATTATTTAAGAATCTAGCTATGTAAATCTGAGCTTTTTATGTCTCCAACTTGAGCTTCAAATAAATGAAATCATATGTTTTCCTGCATTTCAATACTCTCTAGATATTAACACTACTCCAAATCTTCAAAAGAAGGAATTAGTAATGATAATAATTTTTTAAAAATTATACTCAGTGACCATTTTGCTATGCTGCAAGTGTGCATGTTTAAAAGAACTGAGCAAATCTATGAAACTTTTATTCACAATTTCCACCTAATTTTCCCATAGGAATAGTTTTATCAATGACCTAATATACAGAAGACCTACAGCCATATCCCTGTGGCAACGGATCCTGTCAGATCTTGGAAGCTAAGCAGGGTCTGGCCTGGTTAATACTTGAATGAAAGACCGCCTGGAAACACCAGGTGCTGTAGGATTGGGAAATGGACCCGGAAACACACTCTCAAAATCAATCCACCATTGAAAACCCCATAAACAGCAGAGAAGCACTGACAGTGTTTTTCCTGTTGTACCTAGGGTTGCTATGAGTCGGATGCCGACTCCAAGCACCTAACAACAACAGTAAATATATGTTGTTGTTGTTAGGTGCCTTCGAGTCCTGTCAGACTCATAGCGACCCTCATAGGGGTTTCAATGGCACAGTGTTTCAGGATTGCCTTGGTAGTGGGTTGCCACATCCTTCTCCCATTTTTGTGGTGCTGGGAATCGAATTCAGGACTCAGAGACTACAGAGCAGTGCTCTACCAACTGAAATAAATCCCAGTACGATAAATATATAGAAAGTGCTTTCCATGAAAAAGCATTGATTTTCAAAATGCTATTTCTGAAAAAGAAGAGAATTGCTGAATTTCTAAAGGTACATAAATAATTCCAGGTCATCACGATATCTGTTCCTTGGCTGGGAAAAGGTTAATTATGTAAAGATACTCTAATAACCAAAACCAATGCTCTGTAAAATATGTGTACTGATTTCTTCCAAAGACATTGGAACATTTATAGTATGAATATCCAACAGTTTTCCTAGTTACCTTGTCTGCCTGCATTACAAATGTTTTCATTCTGTTGAACCACAATTTCACTGAACTTGTATGATCCTCTTTAATGCACTGTTAAATAATTTGGCCATCTTACTTTTGTTTTTCTAAGTAAAGACAGATGAAAAGGAAATGTATTATTAATTTTTTAATTGTGTCATTAACTCTTTAAAAAAATAAGACTGTGAATCTTATGCTCTATTTTACTGTTCTATCTACATCACTCATTGAGGAAATTTTTTATTTTGATGTCACATTTATTTTTTTAAAGAATTTATCTCAACAGCCACTTTGCTCAAGAACTTCTGAATTTCTCCAACTAGTGATATTTTTTACTTCTTCTGGAGAAAAAAATTGGGAGGATTATTAAATGTGGCTTAATAATACATTTTTCATCCTTAATGAATTAAAGTAAATTCATCCAGTGCTAAAACCCAGTCACATTTTCACTTCAGACTTCCAGCTTCATGTATACACACACACACACACACACACACACACACACACACGCGAGGAAACTATGCATATAACTACAGAATAGCATTATAAAATTATTTCTCTTTTGAGCACGAGAAAAATACATTTTAATTCATTGATTTTAAATAAATTCCAGTATTTTACCTGGAGTACATTGAGTATTGTGTATTTATTTGTTTTTAGTGAAAGTTATTTGCTTAGAAATCACCTAAACATCAATTTCATTGTGACCTTACTTACCATCTTCTTCAAAAATTACTTTAGTTCTGAATTATCATGAATTATAAATACCTAAATTTAAGCATTTTTGCTAACCAAAGTAATATACTTCCAATTACCTATTGTTGGGGAAAAGTCTGGGTTTTTTCATCATATAGTTTTGTTAATTCAATGATCACAATATCAGTTTCAGAAACTAATGCTAAGCCTTTTATTCCTTCGGTAGTGTACCATGTGGTTTAGTTGAAATATGAAAAGATAAGCATGGGCACGACATTGTCTTATAGTATGGTGAAAATCAGTCCAGCTGTTTTCCTGTCACTGAATGGCATACTATTCAATATAAATTTAACTAGTTAAATTTCAGTTTGAGTAAGATGTCAAGGGAATTTCTAGTTTATATATTATAAGGTGCATTTTTAACATACATGCATACAAAATGTTAACATTTCTAAAAAATTATATCCATGTGACCTCTTTATGTGTGCACTTAAAAATATGAAAGAGTTCAGATTAAATATGATTGTTAGGCTTGCTCATATTCATTTGCTTATCTATGCAGTCATAAGTAGCATTTAAATGAATGTCCTGGTGATAACTTCATGTGAGTCTCTTCATTTTCTCTTGTTAACTACAAGTACAACCAATTCTGACATTTGGTTGAGCTTCACTGATTTTTCACTTTGATCTTCTATTTTAAGAACCACTGAAATACTGAAGATATGAGCCTTAAGCACAAAAACGGTAATAATCTTACTTAGAGACTTTCTCTGAGTCCAGTCAGGAATCTAAAATAGCTCCACACTACCACCTGTTTGCCTGCAGCATACCACTGTGTAGTACAATCCCGTCCATCTCCGAAGCTAAGCAGGGTTGAGCATGGCTAGTGCTTGGAAAGGAGACCGCCTGGAAACACCAGGCGCTATAAGCATGGAAGAAGGACATGGCAAAACACTCCCAAAAGAAAATCAGCCATTGAAAACCCTATGAACAGCAGAGAAGCACTAAGAATACTGTTTTCGTCTGTTTTACTCAGGTTCACTATGAATCAGACGCTGACTCTACCGCACCTAACAACTAGAAGCATTTGTTTGATTAAAAGAACGAAATTATATATATGTTTCAGGAACTAGTGGAAAATATTATAAGTGAATGAATGTCAAACACAAAAAGCTATAAATATATCATAACTAATAGAATCTTTGATTTTTCTTATTTTATGCATAGATTCCATCCAGATAGTGATGCAATCTTGAAAAATGTATAGGCCAATATTTTGGAATAGATCATCTCAATGTGAATTTTATAATAGGAGAAATCAGAGCAATTCAGTAAAGGCATCTTGTTATTTAATAATAGCAATTGGAGATTACATCAGATTTTGAATCTCTCTGCTTAGCACAATACCTGGAACACAGTGTGCATTCAACAAGTATTACTTCCAATGATCGATAAACTCTTGCTATTGAAGAAGATATATTAAAAAGAAATTTCTTTTAAATCTATTCATAAATATCCTCTTTAGAACACAAAGAGTGTCTCTGCATCCATGACATGTGTGTTGGCTTTGTTTGTTTTTTATATTTTTTCTTTTATTTAGGATACTTAGCCACCATCAGTAATAAGTCTTCCCTTTGTTTCCCCCCATTCCCTCTCTAGTATATTCACTCTTGTTGACTCCTGTACTGACCTCTAAATTGTGGAAGATTCTACTGTTTGTCTTTGTGCCAACTTCCCCAATACAAGACGCCCCTAAAAGGATAAACCTCATCAATTCTGTGGGAACATTTTTGTGCATTTACATAAAAATGAACACATATAAAAACTTTTTATTATACATTGAGTAATTTTAGTGCATCTCATTTTGATTCTGAATAGTGTCATCTAAAATTACATTTAGGTGGAATATATATATATGTATATATATATATAATATATATAATACATATATTATATATATTATATATATTATATATATAATATATATATGTATACATATATATGTATACATATATATACACATACATCTACATATACATATATATACATATATATGTATACATATATACACACACACATATATAATATATATATTATATTATATATATAATATAATATATATACATATATATATTATTCTTTTCTGTCTTGATGATGCTGTCATGTCAAGCAGTCTTCACTGGCTACTCCTCCATCTTTATTGACAATTTCTCTTTTCATTCTTTAAATTTAGTAATCACTATCCTTTGACAGCCAATGGAAGAAAAAATGTTTTGGAGACTCAAGATTCTGTTATGGTCACACACAATATTAGGTTAATAATAGAGTTATTCTCAGGATTGAAATTCCTGGCCTCCTGGCCTGAAGAGAAGTCCTCACAGCAGGAAATAAAGGGGATGAAAATTGCAATTCTGCTAATATTAATTTATATGTTCTGAGTGATAAGTCAGTGGAAAAAACAAGACTTCAGCGTTTTAGATTATTAGAAACATAAGGGCTTGGAATTGTATGTTTAAAAGAAACAAATCCTTTTTACCTAGTTTTTCATCTTTAAATCTCACCGAGATTTTAGCAAGAAAAATCCTTTGCAGTGATTTGAAACATCACCAATGTGGTCTTATGTGTTGTCTGATACAATAAAAAATTAGCCTTATAAATGCACCACTTTGTATTAACATTGAAATATAATATTGGGAAGGAATTGTTTCCTTGATTATGTGTTTGATAGTTGCACATGTCTTTGCTGATAAAATCATTAATGTTTTTATTTACTTGTCTTGTGAAGAGCAGACATTTTAAATGTTGAAGAATTCTATTTAATTATTTATTTTTCTTATGGGTTTTGGTTTTGGTGTTAAATCTGAGGTATTTCTTCCTAACCAAATATTACAATTTTTTCTTCTAGACTTTTTGCAGGTTTAGGTTATAAATTTACGTAAATAAATGATACATGTTGAGCTAATTTTATACAGTGTGTGAGGTATGAATCAAAATACATTTTTTTTATAAAACTCTCCAAGTTCTCTAGCACCATTTTTTAAAAAAATATAGTCCTTTCTGCACAGAATTATCTGCAGATTTTCATGTAAATTCATTTCCCATATATTTATGATCTATTTCTGGCCTCTTTATCAGGTTAAATTGGTCTATTTGTATATTTTTATGGAGAAACCACACTATCTTGATTATTGTAGTTCTGTATTAAACAATGTGAGTCTGTCAATGTTGTTTCTCTTTTTCACTGTTTTAACTGCTATGGGTTCTTGGCATTTGTTTATAAATTTCAGGGGCTTTCCTCTGTGGCAATGTTCATCTCAGACTCTGAATTGGCTGCTCTGCTGCCCTTGGCAAATGAACTTGTACCCGTGCCCTCCTCCTCTATATCCTGAAATGGATGATGTGTGCTGTTTGTTATTTCTTCACAACTTTTTCCTTCAATAGTTATGGAATTCATCACTAGTCATTTGGGCCTGGAATTTTCTTGGAGAAGACTTTTTTTTTTTTCAAGTTTACTTTTTTTGGCCAGTAGAAGGCCATTTAAATGTAGTGTTAACTTTTTTGGACAGTTTTGTTATATTTGATTTTACAAACAATTTAATCAGTTCAGCTATGTGGTCACTTAATTATTTTTTTTTAGTATCATTTAAATATTCCTAGGTGACTTCATTATTTCCTTACCATCATGTAAATGATTCTAGTGATTTTTCTAGTGATAATCAATACTTGATATTGGTAATGTGTATTATATCTCTCCTTGTCCAGTGCAACAAAATGTATTCATTGTATTAAATTTTAAAAAAGAGAGAAAAATCAGCTTGTCAGTTGAAACACAAGTGTGTAGCGATAATTTGATTAATAGTTCCTTGACTGTATATTTAAATTTGAGGTCTACATCCATATATCAATATACCTATATGTCAGTTCTACATCTCAACAATATGTCTTCCAACACATGAATAAGGTAAATTATTTATTCAAATGATGAATTTCTTCCAGCACTATTCACACTTTTCAGTCCACACCTTTTGTTGGATTTCATCTGTATATTGTTTGTTGAAGCTATGTCTTATGAAGGTACATTTTATTCTATTTTAAATGACTTAGTATTTTTCTTTCAATTTCTGGCTGATGATTATAAATTCAATGGATTTTCTATATTGCTTTTAAATCCTTTGATCTGATAAATTTATTTGTTCTAGGAACTAATTTTATTTGCTTGTTTTGTTTTTTGTAAATTTCATAGAATTTCTTCAAAAAATTATGTCATTTGAGAATCAACTTTTATTTCTACTTGCTGGAGGTTACCAGGGGGTTGAACCCAGGGCCTTACACAAACTTTGCAAGTGCTCTACCACTGAGCTGAGACAGAGTCTTTCTAAGGTATTCAAACTGCCTCCAACCTTCAGCATGTCATCCTAGAGACAGTATTGCTGAATTACACGAGCTGCCTCCACCTTCAAAGTTGCTAGAATTATAGGCATTATGCCCAGCTTCTACTTTGTCAATCTACAGGTCTTTTTACTTTCTCCTGGTTGATTGCACTTACCATTTACATTATTAATATTTGAAAAATGTTTCATCACTTTTCTTGCATTATTTCTTCTTTCTTTTTTTTCTTTTGTGGTACTCAGGGTTGAACCCAGGGTCTTACACTTGCACACTTTGCAAGTGCAGTACCACTGAGCTACACCCCCAACTTTTTTTTTGTTTTTCCTTTTTTTAGTTTTTGAGGCAGGGTGACGATAAATTACACAGACTGCCTCTGCTCTCGAACTTGCGATCCTCCTTCCTCTGCCTCCTGAGTTGTTGGGATTATAGTTGTATGCCACGGTGCGGGGCTTTGCATTCTTTCTTATGCGAAATCTGCTGTTTTTACTTTTTTATCTGTCTACATTACTTGTTCTTTGTTTTCTGATCACTTTCAATATTTCCTATTTATAAAAACAAATTGTATTACTAGAAGAAATGGATACATAAAATCTACCAAGATAAAGTCAGGAAGAAATTGAAAATCTGAACAAATAATGAGTAAGGAGCTTGAATTAATAATCAAAAATTTTCCAACAAAGTAAAGTACAGGAGTAGATGACTTCACTGTTGAAGCCAATGTTTACAAATTAAAGCCAGTCCTTCTTATTGTTTGCTGTAAGGTGCTATCCAGTCCCATCACACTCATAGAGTCCCCCATAGGGTTTTCAATGGCTGATTGTTTCAGGAATGCCTCAAGAAGGTATTTCAAAAGGAGAAAAGACCTGATGAGAAGAGAACACTTTTGAAGTCATTATAATTGACCAGCTATAGCCTGATACTAAATCCAGACAAGTAAACTACAAGAAAATAACATGATAGGTCCATAACCCTAATGAACATAGATGGAAAACTCCTCATCAAAATGGTACAAATTAAACAAGTCCAACACAATGAAATAATAATTTGCTATGATCAAATACTGCTTATCCCAGGGATTCAAAGATAGATCCATATATACAAAAGAACAAATGTAGTATACCACTAACAAAATGAAAAACAAAAATCATATGATCATTTCAACAAACACACAACAAAAATAACACATTTTTCATGATAAAAATTCTCTGTAATTTAGATACAGACAAAACTAATAAAATACAATAAAGGTCATATATCAGAAGTCCACAGGTAATATCAAATTCAGTGGTGAAGAGCTAAAGCTTTTCCTCTAAGATCAAAAGTAGAAAAGGATGCCCATGAATTCTTTGCCTGATAAGTTAAGTAAGAAAAATAAAAATAAAATAAAATAAAAATAAATACAGTCAATCAGAAGAGAACCTCTGTTGTCAGATGACACATACAAGGAACCTTCAATACCCAAATCCAGCAAAAGTGCAGAATACAAAACAACATACACAATATGTTCTGTTTCTATAGCATAACAATGAATTATCTGAAAAAGAAAAAAAGAAAATAAATCTGTTCACAAAAGAATTTAAATAACTAGAATACTTAATTTAATCAATGAAACAAAATATCTATAAGCTAAAACCCATCAAATACTCATGAAGTAAATCAAAGAAGACACAAATAATTGGAAAAATATTTCATGTTAATGTATTGGAATGACTAATATTTCTTAAAAATCCATGCTAGTGAACTGATCCACAGGTTCTAAGTAGTACTTACCAAAATTGCAATGGTGTTTGTTCACAGAAATAGGAAAACAATCCTCAAATTAGTCTGGAATAACAAAATATGTGGTTTTTAAAAGCAATATTGAGAAAAACAGAACAAAGCTGAAGAAACCACATTTCCTGCTTCAAATTGTATTATAAAACTCTAGTAATCAAAAGAGTATGGTATTGGCATAAATATAGACATATGACATAGAATACACAGCCTAGAAATAAGGTCACTTATGTATAGTGAACTATTACTTAATACCCCCACACATCTGTCAGTATGCCGCAATGGGGGCTTGTGTGTTACAATGAGACTGGAAACTATGCCACTGGTATCTCAGATACCAACAGGGTTACCCATGGTGGACAGGTTTCACCTGAGCTTCCAGACTAAGACAGACTAGGGAGGAGGCACCGCAAACCACTCCTAAAACAACTAGCCATTCAAAACCCTATGGATAGCAAAGAAACACTGTCAGATATAGTTCCGGAAAATGAGCCCCCCAGGTTGGAAGGCACTCAAAAGACTACTGGGGAAGAGTTGCCTCCTCAAAGTAGAGTCTACCGTGATGACGGAAATGGAGTAGAGCCCCAGGGACCTCCATCTGCTGATGTGGCATGACTCAAAATGAGGAGAAACAACTGTAAACATGCATTAATAATTAGAACATGGAATGTATGTAGTATGAATCTAGGAAAATTAGAAATCATTAAGAGAGAAATGGAGCACATATACGTTGACATTCTAGGCATCAATGAGCTAAAATGGACTGGCATGGGCCATTTTGGGTCAGACAATCATGTGGTCTACTATGCTGGGAATGACAAACTAAAGAGCAATGGGCCTGAATTCATCATCAAAAAGACATTTTAGGATCTGTCCTGAAAAACAATGCTGTCAGTGACAGAATAATATCCATATGTCTACAAGGAAGGCCAGTGAATATGGCTATTATTCAAATTTATGCACCCATCACTAAAGCCACAAATGAAGAAAGGGAAGATTTTACAGCTTCTGCGATCTGAAATAGATCAAACATGCAATCAGAATATACTGATAATTACTGGTGACTGGAATGCAAAGGTTGGACAGAGAAGAAGGCTCAGTAGCTGGAAAATATGGCGCACACCTGTAATCTCACAGGCTCAGGAGGTGGAGGCAGCTCCAAAAGACAAAAACAAATATTATAATGTCATGTGCAAAGATATGGAGGCAGAAAACAAAAAGGGAAGAATACACTCTGATACTCAAGCTTAAGGAAGTGAAGAAATAATTCAAGCCTCAAGTGGCAGTTGTGAAAGCTTCTAAAGGGAAAATGTTAAATGATGCAGGAAACATCAAAAGAAGATGGAAGGAATACACAGTCATTACACAAGAGAACTGGTAGATGACCAACATTTTCATGAGGTTGCATATGAAGAGGAACCAATATTATTGAAGGACAAAGTGGAAGCCGCCTTGAAAGAACTGGTAAAACACAAGGCTCCAGGAATTGATGGAATACCAATAAAGATGTTTCAACAAACAGATGCAGCACTGGAGGTGTTAACATGTTTATGCCAATTGATTTGGAAAACAAATACCTGGCCAACTGACTGGAAGACATTCATATTTGTGCCTATTCCCAAGAAAGGGGATCCAACTGAATGTGAAAACTATCAGACAATATCATTAATGTCACATACAAGCAAAATTTTACTAAAGATCATTCAAAAGCAACTGCAGCAGTGTATAGACAGGGAATTACCAGAAAATCAGGCAGGATTCAGAAGAGGGCGGGGAACCAGGGACATCATTGCTGATGTCAGGTGGATATTAGTTGAAAGCAGAAAATAACAGAAAGATGTCTATCTATGTATTATTGGCTATGCAAAGGCATTTAACTATGTGGATCATAAAAATTATGGATAACACTGCGTAAAATGGGAATAACAGAGCACCATGCTTGTATTCATGAGAAATCTGTATGTGAACCAGGAGGTACTTGTTCAAATAGTACAAGGAAACACTGCCTGGTTTAAAATTGAGAAAGGTGTGCATCAGGGCTGTATACTTTCACCATATCTCTTCAATTTATATGCTGAGCAAAAATTCTGAGAAACTGGACTTTATGAGGAAGAAGGCAGTGCCAGGATTGGAGCAAGATTCATTAACAACCTGTATTATGCAGATAACACAACTCTCCTTGCTGAAAGTGAAGAGAATTTAAAACATTTGCTCATAAAGATCAAAGATCACAGCCTTCAATATGGGTTGTGACTAAACATCAACAAAACAAAAATCCTTAAGCCTGGGTCAGTATGTAACTTCACAATAAATGGTGAAAGCATTGAGATTTTTCAAGATTTTGCTCTCCTTGGCTCTATAATCAACACCCATCAAAGCAGCAGTCAAGAAATCAAAAGATGCACTGCTCTCAGAAAAGCTGTGGCAAAAGATCTCTTTAGAGTGTTGAAAAGTAAAGATGTCACGTTGACGACAAAGGTGTGTCTGACTCATGCCATGGTATTTTCAGTGGCAACATATGGTTGTGAAAGCTGGACATTGAACAAGGGACACAGGAGAAGAATTGATGCTTTTGAATTATGGTCTGGAGACATCTATTGAATATACCATGGACTGCCAAAAGAACAAAGAGATCTGTCCTAGAAGAAGTGCAACCAGAATGGCCAGACTGTGTCTTACATATTTTGGACATGTAGTCAGGAGCGATCAATCCCTAGAGAAAGACATCTTTCTCTCTCCCATGTTTTGGAGAGTGGCATGTCAATGCAAAAGAGGAAAACCCTCCAGCAGATGGATTGACACAGTGTCTGCAACAATGGGCTTAAAAATAAATAAGATCGTGTGCCTGGCACAGAATCAGGAAGTGTTTCGATCTGCAGTACATAGGGTCACTATGAGTCGGACTCAATTGGAAGGCACATAACAACAACAACATTATTTAATAAGGAAACCAAGAATACACAATGGGAAAAGGATAGACTCTTTAATAAATGGTATTGGGAAAACTAAATGTCCATGTGCAAATGAATAAAATTTAACCTCTATGTTATACCACTCATAAAAATTACCTCAAAAATGTATTAAAGACTTAAGTTTAAGATCCTAAGCTTTAAAACCCCTACAAAGGACCATAGAAAGACACTCCTTGAAATGGATCTTGTTGTTAGGTGCCTTTGTTTTGATTCGGACTCATAGCAACCCTCTTAGGATTTTCAATGGCTGATTGTTTCAGGATTTTTTCTGTAGTGGATTGCCATGTCCTTCTCCCTGTTTTGCTAGGGATTGAAGCCTCAGAGAGTGCAGAACAGCCCTCTACCAATTGAACTAATGTTTTTCAGACTTGACATCAAAAGCAAACACAAAATAAATAAAAATAAACAAGTTGGATTGCACCAAAGTAAAAAGTTTGTGAGGAGCAAATATTAAAATAAAATAAAATAAAACAAAAAGACAACAATGGAATAGGGATAAAAATATCTTCAAACCATCTATCTGATGAGTTTTTAATATCCAAATTATATTAATAGTTAGGCATATCACTAGCCAAAAACAGATAATAATAAAATTGGGAAAGACTTGATTACTTTGCCATTTTTTCCAAAGAAGATGTGCAAATGGCCAACTGATGTATAAAAAGGTGCTTAATATCACCAAACATCAGAAAAATGTGAATCAAAATTACACTAAAAGTTCGCCTCATACTTTTCAGAGCAGTTATTATCAAGATGTCAAGATATCAGAGTGTTTGCAAGAATATGGAGCAAAGGTAAACTTTGTACACTGTCAGTTGATACATAAATTAGCATAACCATTCCATAAGACAGTATGCAGATGCCTCCAATAATTAAACCCACATAATCCATCAATCCCATTTCTGGATATATATGCAAAAGAAATGAAATCAGTATTTGTAACACATATGTGCACTGATATGTTCATTGTGGCATCATTCATGATAGTCAACCTATAGAACCAATCTAATTATGTGACAACATATGAACAGATAAAGAAAACATGATATGTATATGGACATATACATACAATGAGATATTACTCATAAAAAGGATGGAATCCTGTCATTTATAAAAACATCAATAAATTTGAGGACATTATACTAAGTGAAATATTTCAGAGAATGAATAATATAGATTCTCAGAGCAGGTTTGAAAAAAGTCAAATTCAGAAAGAGAAAGTAGAATGCTGGGAGAAATGGAGAGGTGTTGGTTAAAGGATATAAAATTACAGTTCAACTATCAATGAATTTTATAGATACAATGTACAGCATGATTACTACAGTTAATAATACTGTATAATATATTTGCCTTTTGCTAAGAAAATAAATCTAAAATGTTTCACCATACATACAAGAGCATGCACACTCACAGGTGCAAACACAATGATAATTATGTGAGGTGATGGATGTCTTAACTAATTTGAATGTGGTAATCATTTCATGATATCTACACATATGAGGTGGAGTCATAAATACCATAAATTTTTAAGCTTAAACTACTGTTACTATAAAAAACATATTGCCATTAACCCCCCTCAAAATCCTCCCTCTGCCTTCAAACATACTTATCCTAGCACTCTGACCACTTTCTGAAGCATTTCTAGAAGTCCTCTTTTGTGGCTATGCTCCATGCCACACATCACTTCTGGCCCAGCAATTTCTGTCAAATAACAACATTACAGTGTGTCTTCATCCACCTATTTAACAACTTTCTGTGAAAAGTTTTAATTTTTTCTAATGGTAGTATTATAAACTCCAAATATAAATTCAGAAAATCTGAAGACCAAACATAGCCTGAAATATATTTACTTTCATATTTAATACATTGTTATTGTTAGGTGCTATAGAGTCGTATCTGACTCATAGGGACCCTCATAGGGTTTTCAATGGCTGATTATTTCAGGATTGCCTCAGGAATGAATTGCCACATCCTTCTCTCATTTTTGCAGAGCTGGAAATTGAACTGGGTACCTCAGAGACTGTAGAGCAGTGCTCTATTAATTGAGCTAAATCCCAGCCCATAATTTAATATACACATAAGAATACTTTAGAAGAGAAAGATACAAATAAAAGCCATGGATCAAGAAAAAATACAGCATTTCTTCCAAAGCTGTAGTGAAATTTATCTACAAGCTCATTAAAGATATTATAATGTCTTTTTCTTCACACATGTGTCAAGCTCAAATTTAATAACAGGCTCCATCCAACTGTATTCCATGTGATTTCAATTCAGAAAAGATACTGAGTTTTAAAATGAACTTTCTGAATAGCATTGCTAGAAAATTATGGCACTATTTTGCAAAACTATAGAAGGCAAATAAATTATCAAACACATATTAATAAATCAATGTATGTGAGCATGATATCTGGGAAGGGTCCTGGCACTACAATTCTTCCCCTATGCATCAGTGAGATGTTAAGTAAATGAATGATACAATTGTATGAGAACATTTTATAAAAAAATCAGAAATTGTGATAGACACAAAAGGATTTAAAACATATAAACATAATAGAACTAAAAATGGTAAGCCTTTGAAAGATAGATTGTACAACATACCAACATGCTAAATGATGATCTCACAGAATGGATTATAATGAACTCCTCAGGACGGTTGATGCACTCATGCATATTTAATATATTTAACATAAATATAAGGATATTTATAAAGAATAGGTAAATGTGGCATCAATAACACTTTTTTAATTTTCCCATTAAGCAGAGCAGCAATATTCTACTATATTCTATGTTTCATCAGCCTTAAGAAAAATATTTGTTCACATTTTAACTTCTCTAAAAATTGGATGTGTCTTACCTACAATGTCAGGTCATGCTTAATTGGTAGTATTTTTCTTTAACAATATAAGAAATAGACACATATCTTAAAATAATGAATTATGGTATTTTAGAAATATGTAGATGCAAAATATATTCAGCTCCCAAACACTGTGTGATTCACACATAAATTTTCAGATCCTGAAAATTATGCAGCAGCCATGGAGCAATCTGAGGTCTACAGCTGGAACATATGTTCATAGCCTTGCCCAACCCAACATAAATTTTTATTTGGAAACAAACACACATTTTTCTCCCCAAAGGACAATGACTTATGGAGGACAGTCTCTAGTATCTCTGCTGCAGAATATGTATTTGATACCATGTTTATATTCACATAAATAATGTCTACAATAGATGATAAGATGGGCATATAATTCATTTTCTATTCTAAGGCATTTTTAAGAGTGAATGGCTCCTCATAAACATAATAAATTAACAGAAATGAGCAAGTTGCATGCTACGCAAACTAAAATACATGGTCATTTAATCTGTCAGGGATTAATTTAGAAACTGAGTGAGTTAATTTAGTAAATGATTTCTCCAGAGGATACAGCCTGCTCATATGTAATTTGTTCATAAAATCAAGCAGTAGTTTTAAAGTATGATCTACTGATGTACAGGGTTTCTGAAATCTTTTTATGGGCTCAACAAGTTGAAAATTATTCTCATTACAGTATAAAGGCATTGTTTTCATTTTCAATGTATTAAAATTTGTAATAATATTGCAATAAGCATGGAACTATAAAACTGCTGCCAACTTAGCATGAATCAAGAGTGTATTAAACTGTACTATTAGTCATTCAGTCATTGTACTCATCACTCTAATGCATTCACAATGAAAGTGTAAATTTTCAAAAAATAAGAATTCCCTAGAGAGGTGAACAAGATGGCTCATGACTGTATTTTCCGCATTCAAGAGGTAGAAGTAGAAGAATCGAGTCTGTGGCCAACCTGGGCTACATAGTAAGAACATAGAAAGCAAGAAAGAAAGGAAGAAAAGAAAAAGAGAGAGAGAGAGAGAGAGAGAGAGAGGGGGGGGAGAGAAGAAAGAAAAAGAAAGAAAGAAAGAAAGAAAGAAAGAAGAGAGAAAGAAAAATTAATTACATCAAGTAATAAAACACACTTTTATTATTAAATCTCAACAGCAGAGTATATGTAGATGCATGTGTGTATGTTATTAGGAGCTGTGGAGTTGGTTCTGGCTCATGGTGGTTCTATGTACAACAGACAAAACACTACTTGACACTGTGCCATGCCTGGCACTATCGTCAGTGCTTCTCTGCTATTTAAAGTTTTCAATGGCTGATTGTTTGGGAGTGAGCTGATGGGTCCTTCTAACAAGCCTACAGAATCCAGCATTCTCACGTGATCTCAAATCCAAGTACTAAAAAGGCCCAACCCTGCTTAACTTCTGAAATCTGATGAGATCAATACCATGATGGTAGGGCTGTAGGTATGTGTGTATACAGATAGATGATAGATAGATAGATAGATAGGTAGGTAGATAGATAGATAGATAGATAGATAGATAGATAGAGATATGGATGTAGATTCTCTGTGACTAAATTGGATGTATATATTTAGCACTTATGCTTCATATTGAAGTATGATTTTTGTCAGAGAAAAAAATATCTCTACTTTTGAGTTGCAAGCCAAAATAGCCTGTTTTTCTATGAACATCATTTACTTGTAAGAACAAATGATAAGTTGTACAGATTTAGTATTTGTCAGTTATTTTCATGGAAAAGAATAAAATGGGATTGCCAGTTCATTAAGTCAATGAATAACTTCAATTTCTAAAGATAAACTTTGAAGTTTCAAGTCAAAACTAGAATTTTGTTAAGCTTTTTTCCACCATCTTAGCTTGATAGCTTCACTATGTTTAAAGAGTCAAATAAGGGTGAAATATGCACTAATATATATGAATTTTAATTTCCACTTCTTGATAATCACAATATGAATAATTCTCTCCTGCTGAGTGTGAGTAGAACTTGTAAATATGATGAGCTATCATCCTATGGATGATTTTCCAAGGTTTGGAAAAAGGAGATTCTTCTGTTGCTCTTGAAGTACAAGCTACAAGGTTATAGAGAAGGCCATGTGGCAGGGAATAGTGGACATTTTCAAGTACCTGAGAATAGTTGCTGATAAACAGCAATCAAGAAAATAAGGATATCCCTTCTACTGCATCATGGAAGTTAATTCCCAGAACAGAAGTGAGATTAGAAGAGGATAAGAAGCCTTTAGTGAGATAGCAGTCCTGGCCAAGATACTGATTTCAACAATATTGAGTCCCCAGAAGAGAAGCCAGACATGTCACACCACCCTACTTAAACATGAAATAATAAAGTTATTTAAATAAATAAGGTTTTGATGTCTGCGGCCATATCATCCAATCTCACCTGATCTCTGAAGCTAAGCAGAGTCAGCCTGGTTAGTCTTGGATGAGAGATCATCTGAGAATACCAGGTGCTGCAAGCTTGGGAGAAGGACCTGATAGCCCACTCCCAAAACAATCCACCATTGAAAACCCTATGAATAGCAGAGAAGCACTGATAATAACGACAGGCATGGCACAGTGTCAGAGAGTGTTTCATTCTGTTGTACATAAGGTCACACCATGAGTTGGACCCGACTCCATGGTACCTAACAGCAACAAGTTTTTGATAACTTGAATGAAATTAAAAGAAAACTAATACCAAAATTCGCAATGCATCTCCTCAATTTTTTTGTTTTAGTTGGAGATTATTTTTCACCAAATTTCATGTTGTGTAGAATTGTTTGGCTTTTCCTTATTTTTATTTGTTTTGTTTCATTACTTTAAAAATGCTACTTCCTTGTTAAATGCCTTACATGATTTCTGATCAGAAGTTTGCTTTGCATCCTATTTCTACACATGTAAAATATCTGTTTTTCTTCAGATTTCCATTTAAATATTTGGTTACAATATATCTGTGTGTGTATGTGTATATATGTATAAGTATATGTGTGTGTTGGGAGAAAGACCCGGCAGTCCACTCCCAAAACAATTAGCGATTGAAAATCCTATGAATACCAGAAAAGCACTGTACAATACAGTGCCAGAAAATGAGACCCCTAGGCTGGAAGGCATTCAGGAAATGACTAGGGAAGAGTTACCTCCTCAAAGTAGAGTCAACCTTAATGATGGGAATGGAGTAAAACCCCTGGGACTTCCTTTTGCTGATGTGTCATGATTCAAAATGTGAAGAAACATAATGTCTGCAACAGTGGGCTCAATCTTAAAAAGAACATATGCATGGCTCAGTTTCTGGGAGAGTTTTTTTCTGCTGTACCTAGTGTCCTTATGAGTTATAGCTAACTCGTTGGTACCTAACAATAACAACACTATGTGTGTGTTGATATTCACACTGTTTGGTGTTCTTTTATGTTGAATTGTTGTGTTGTCTATTATAAATTTTGGTAAATGTGTAGTTATTATCTCTTCAAGTTTTTTCTGCCATGTCTCTACAACTTTTCTTGGATATGCTTAGACTGAATGCTTTATAAACATTAAAAGATTATTTCTTATATTTCTGAAAGATAAACAATTCATGATCATGTATCCAGTAGACTTGATGTCTGGTAAGCATTCACGTCCTATAATGATCTTTTTTCTATAACCTCACATGACAGATGGAAAAGACTGCTCTGTATGTTCTTTCATAAATGAACTAATTCCAATAATAGAGCCCTATGATCTAATCACATACCAAGGGCCCTTTTTCTATTACTATGACTTTGTTGGATAAGATTTTAACATATGACTTTTGAGGGGCACAGGTATTCTTATCATAGCCTCTATGCCATACCTCTTGGCTGCTCTGTCCTTTTGTTGTTGTTTGCTCACTTCCTTTTTTCAGTTTTTTTCTTTATATTTAGTTTGTTGACTTTTTCTAAATTTTTAAATGAAATCTCCAAATTTATTAATTCTTTAGAAGATTTTAGTCTTCTGAAGAGTTCATCAAAGGCATTATTTACTTCTATTAGTATAGTATTTATTTCCAGCATGTGCAGCTCACATTTAAGTGGAGGTTGACAATCAAGTGATAAACAGATACACAGGATAATTTCTGCTGTCCATGAGTGCTAGGAAGGAAATTTCATGAGTGAAGGAAAGTGATGGAGTGGGAAGAACTAATTTAGAATGCTCAGGCATCTATTGAGAGGACATTTGATCTTGGGTTTGAGTGACAAAAAGGATCAAGAGCCAAGGGAAAGCTATTGAATCACAGTGAACAGCATAGGCAAAGACCCTTGTTGTTGTTAGGTGCCGTCGAATCGGTATCCGACTCATAGCGACCCTCATAGATTTTTCAATGGCTGATTGTTTCGGGATTGCCTTGGGAGTGGATTGCCAGGCACTTCTCCCATTTTGCAGTGCTGGGAATTGAACTTGGGACCTCAGAGACTGCAGCGCAGCACTCTACCAACTGAGCCAAATCCCAGCCCGCAAAGACCCTAGGACAAGGATATTTGGGGTATTCCAGCTAGAGTAAGGAGATCAGTGTGGCTGGAACAAAGGGTAAGAGTCAGGCCAATTACAAAAAGATTCCTTTGTCAATGTCTTATAGATGGTTTGAGCTATTCTCTGGACAGGGCCCAACAACAACAAAGTGAAATCTTGCATTTTTTTCAAGATTATAACTTAATTTGCTCTCATTTTTTATTATACATACAGTTAAATGTCACAAGTTTTATATAGCTGATACCCAGTGAACAATTGAATGTAACATCCAGCTGGAATAAAATCTAATTTTAACTGATGAATAATTAGTTGAAGACTTATTTTAAGTAGTTAGATCATTAGTAAATATTTACCTAATACAATATTTTTCTCTTTAATAAACCTCTAATTCTGGAGACTTGGGTAACACATGGCTAGAAAATAGGAATGGCTCTAAATTTGAGAGCTTTAGCATTTATTTAATGACAGCATAATTGTGTGTGTGTGTGTGTGTGTGTGTGTGTGTGTGTGTGTGTGTGTGTGGTTTAGAATACTGTAGTAAAAGTGCCATGCATTGTGTTATTTGTGTGTTTGTATATGCAAATGTATCTACTCATCATGTGTGTATGCTCTAGTCCTGCCAAATGGCCAAAAGCAGTAGATTAGTTAACTAGGCTCCAAAATATCACACTTATAAAATGGTAATGCATATATCAAGTGAAATATGATCCTTAGAATTTTAGCTTTAATGAATTCCAACACTAATCCCATGTGACTCATCTGTCAGAACGTGTGAGAATCAAAACTGCTCCTTTTGTTGCCTTTCACTCACTGTGAAGCAGAGCAAAGAACACTCCCTTCAGCACATTCATCAAAACTGTGATCTAGCTGATTAAAATGCAGAAATACCAGGGCTTGTCTTTTATCTGCAGTCCAACACTGATACCTGATTTGTTTGAATCTCATTAACACTCTTTTTCCATGCCTACTTTACTATTGTTTGCTACTGTTACTGACTTCTAATTAAACAAGCACAACTGAAAATTTTGCATGCACATTTGCTCTATATATTTCTCTGATATCATTTGAAATCTCTCTTCATACCAGTTATATAGTCCTCAGGCATCATTTGAGGCTGGAATGGTAATTTGGTGTTTCTCTGCACCATAATACTTTTTTTTCCCTGGTACTTGGGGTTTGAGGCCCAGGTCTCACACATATTTTGCAAATGCTCTACTAGTGAGATGCAACTCCAGCCTATTTTTCCTATTTATTTTATTTTATTTTTTATTGAGTCAAGTTCTCACTAAGTTGCCCAGGCTTTCAATCTGGCCTTGAACTAACAAACCTTCCTTCTCCACATTTAAAGTCCGTGGCATTACAGGTGTGTGCCAGGGGGCCCACAGATACCTCAGTACTTTTGTGTGAGGAATCATGGGAATTTATAAATTTTAAATTGAAACAATACTCTATTTGGTATTTACTTCTATTTCTTTTAAAGATCTTGTTGATGGTATACAGGAATTTGATGTCTGAATAATAAAACCTGTATTTCATATGATATTTATTTGTTATTGGTCTGAATCCTGTGGTGATATACTGTCCATTTCATTTTTATTGTGCACATTTTCATTAGGCTTCTTCCATCTAGGTTTTCTCATTCTAATAATTCAGACCTTGTGAAAATCACTTCACTGTCATCTTTTAAAGTCCCATTTGCTTTACTTCATTTCAAGAGTCTCAATTACTGTAGTAGATCACAATTTCCATTTAGTTCTCTTTTATGCTTTCTGAAAAGAGCCACTTAGTACCTCTACTCTCAGAAAAAAAGGAAATGAAAAGAATAAAGGAAGAAAGACAGAAAGAAAGAAAGAAAAAAAGAAAGAAAGAAAAAGGAAGAAAAGAAAAAGAAAATTATTTTAAACCAAGATCAACTTTTGTATTCCAGTTAATTTTTATCCCATAGAATTCCAAATAGGAATCTTTGAGAGCTAATATAATGTCCTTTGTCTTGGCTTCATGCTATGTAGTATTTGGTTTAGTGCCATGAACAGTAGGGAATATTTTTTTTTTTATGATAGTGCCCCTCTACTTATGTTAATGAAAATAATTGAATTCAAGCTTTGGTAATTGTTAAAGCAATTCAAATATAATCATATTTCAATTACTCTGATGGTCTAAATCCAAATTACACAAACTAATGTTTCTAGAGGGAATAATACAAACAAAAAGAAAATTTATACCAAATATATTTTAAAAGATGTAAAAGGGAACTGTAATTATTATATGCTATTTAATGATAAGTTAGGTATATATTGCATACGTATCTATAAAGACATACACCATTAGTGACTGCTACCCTACTTTACATTTACTCAGTGAATTATATGTTTAATTTTTCTTGAGACATTTTACTTACAAATATCATAATATACACATGCGCATTCCTAGGATTCCAGTTACAGAAATAGTAATATGAGTACATAAAGACATACTTATCCATAAGCATACCTACATAAATTTACTTATACACATGTTGTAATGGAAAAATATTGACCATGATAAATGACTTTACATTAAATTAGAGGAAAAAAATGAGTTCAATATCATTTCAAAAAATGTTACATGAGTCTGTATGTACTAAACTGGGAAACTGCTCGTGATAGTTTTGTAAATAAGACAGTAACTTTTTGGCTATTATGAGTTACATGATTCCATGTAACTCCACAGAAATGTATGTGTATTTGTTTATGTCTACACATGGTATTTGAGGGTGTTAGGTGCCGTCCAGTTGGGTCCAACTCACTGTGACCCTCAAAAGGTTTTCAATAGCTGATTGTTTGGGGACTGTTTCAGAAGTGGGTTCCCAGGTCCTTTTACTGTTTTTGCAGTGCTGAGAATTGAACTCAGGGCCTCAGAGAGTACAGAGTACCACTCTACCAACTGAGCTAAACCCCAGCTCTGCATTTATACACAGAGATACATTTATATATTTCAGTGAGCTGAGCACGGAAAGACACAGAATGCCAACAATAGTTGCCTATGAGATGATTGTTAAATAGGAGAACTTGAAAGGCAGGGAGAAGAATTTTCTTAACTTGTATAATTAAGAAGGGAAAAAGAATGATTTAAAATTATTTTTATTATTTAGTAATTTTTAGTCCCTTTCAAAAAGATTTTTCAGTGTTCTCTTATAGTTAGCAACATGTTTTAAATTATGCTTTCTTGGAAGGTAGTAGTACAGAACTTCCCAGGTTGCCTGTAAAGTGTCATTTGTTAGTGTTGGTGACTGACAGCAAATACACCTCACTCATTTCCTCTGGGGATTAGGAGTGATCTGAGGAAAAAGCAGTCACTTAAGTAACATATATTAGCATTTCTCTCCACTCTGTAAAGTAGTGCAAATCTAGGCTACCAAGGCAGCTCTGCTTCATAAAGCCACTCAGAGCATGATTCTTTCATAATACTTCTCTCCCCAAGATATTCTTCAACATAGTGAGAATTGGGCAAAGCCCCCCAAAAACATTTGCTATGGGCAAAGGAGGCCCTAAAGTGAGAACATATTTTATTTTTGCTCTCTTTCATCATTGATAACTTGGTCACATGAGTACATTTAGACAAAGGAAGAGAATCTGTGTGTACCTTTCCCAATATCCTCCACTTAGCAAACAATGTGCTTCATGTATTTGTTTATATTTGAATATGTTCTCAAGAATGTGCATTAATTGTGTTAAATTTTATTTGAATATATTTGACTGGAAGACTATGTGCTTTGATTCATTGTCACTTAATCCAAAATGAAAAAGTACTTGCCCATCGGAAAAGCTAAGTTATAAAAATGAATAAATAATACATGTGTCTTCTACCTTTATAAATCATATCATTTACAATATCGCAAAACATGCCAATGTCCCATCTCATATTCTAATATGCCGAGTTCTCCCAAAGTTGGAATAATGTTGTCAAATTAATTAGAAACTTCAATCAAAATATCAATTATACAAATCTACTCAGAAGTGCCCTGACAGTGGCTCTCAGCCAAGCATGCTGTGAATCTTAATATAATATATCACAGTTTATTCTAAAATTGCTAATGTCCTGAAGGAAGAAAAATAAACCCAAGGCTCCGGCCATTTTCTTTTAATTTTAAAAGGCTTATTATTAATGATATGTGTGTTGTTCAGATTTTTGTTAGCTGTATATCTGGAAGTAACATTGTCAAGGCTTTATAGATAATATTACTTAAACAAAACAGGTATTATTTTCTACAATATTAATGTAGTTCCTTTTGATTTTTACATAGTGTTTTAACATTGTACTTCCTTTAATGTCATGTATCTAATTAGTTTTAACAAGGGCTATCTAATTTAGGTCACTTTCTAGTGATGCATCAATGAGCATAAATTGATATTCAAATGTGTCAGCTTTTGAGTCAATGACCCAGAGAACCACTTACACCACAAATGTAAAATGATTCTGTTAACACGCGGTGATTTTCTAGTTTCTTTAATCATGAGAGAAAGAAGGGCAGAGAGAGGGAGAAAGAATTTAATATATTCTTCATTCAACTCTGGTAACCCATCAATCTAAAACACATATGTTTCATTGCTGAAATTATTAATTTATACACTGTCTAAACCCACAACCATACCACACTGACATCCTGATCTCTTTAGATCTCAGAAACTAAAGCACTTGTATGGGAGACTGCCTGGGAACACCAGGTGCTGTAGGCTTAGGGGGAAGGACTTGGCTGCCACTCCCAGAAAAAAAAACAATCAGCCATTGAAAACCTTATGTATAGCAGAAAAGCACTGACATAGTGCTGTGGGTGGCAAAGTGTCAGAGAATGTTTCATCTGTTGTACATAGGGTCACTATGAGTTGGACCCAACTCAATGGCACTTAACAACAACATCAACACCGTCTACAGTTCATTCACTTTGTTGTTGTTAGGTACTATAGGGTCATGTGGGGCTCCGGTGTGGTTGTCTCCCTGGGCCCCAATAGTGGAGCAAGAACCTCACATAAAACCTCTTTCCCTGCAAACAGGTAACCCAAAGGGACCGGGTGAGTGCGACAGATCGAGAGCTACCTCAGGAGGTCTCTTAAACACACAGCTCTTTATTTTACAGGACTTAAAAGTACTGCAGCTTTAAAGTATTGCACAGCTCTGAGGGTTAAGTGACACACAGCTCTACAGCTTGCAGTCGCTTCCCACAAAGGGGGTCTTCTCGGGTGGGCCTCCGGCACTGGCCCGGTAGCTGTTCCCAGGATCTCAGCTGCGGCTGTTCTTGGTGTTTGCTTCTGTCCTTGGTGGCCATCCTCTGGTGTCCCTCCAGGTCTTTTCCTCTTGCAGTCTTCCCTCTATATCTTAGTAATGGTGGCAAGGCAAGAGAGCAAGCAGTGAGAGAGTTCTCCTTTATATCTCTAGGGACCAATCAAAACTCTGGGCTTTGTTTGGAATTTGACCAATCATGAGCCTGATAATTGATAGGTGGGTAGGAGTCAGGGAGCAACCAATCATAGGCCTCCCTTTAGTGGCCAATAGGGTGATAAGATATGACCTATCAGAAAGCAAGGGTCTAAAGCGGGGCATGCCCTGGTTGTGAAAGGCGGGGGTCATCATGGCTGTTTAGTCTCAAACCGTGTGGACTCAAGCCAGGTGTGCCACAGGGAGTCATACAGGGGTCCTGAAGGCACCTCAGGCCACAATATGGGCCAAATGAGCCTCAAGCTATTTCTCTTCCTCTTTGCACCCTGCATTTATCCCTACAGGGTCAATTCCAACTCACAGCAACCCTCATAGGGTTTTCAATGGCTGATTGTTTTGAGATTGCTTTGGGAGTGGATTGTCATGTCCTTCTCTCATTTTATTCTGAGCTGGGGATCAAACTGAGGTCCTTAGAAAGTGTGTAGCAGCACTCTACCAACCAAGCTAAACCCTAGCTCTTCAACCACATATCTTTCTTTTGTTTTGTTTTGTTTTGTTTTGCAGTACTGGGGGTTGGACCCAGGGCCTCACTCTTGCATGCTCTGAAAGTGCTGGACCACTGAGCTGCACCCCCAGCCTGTTTTTGTTTTTTTGTTTTTTTGTTTTTCTTTACTTTTTGAGATAGGGTCTCGCTAAGTTATGCAGACTGCCTCTGGTCTCGAATTTACTATCCTCCTGCCTCTGCCTCCCAAGCCACTGGGATTACAGACATGCACCACCACGCCCAGCTTCACATGTCACATTTTTATTATTAAGCTTCTCCTGATAAATATTGTGAAACTACTCTTTCAAGTTATTTGTTTAGTTACTTTTAGCCCTTATTCATTCTCATTCTTAACTTATAGTCATTGTTGATAATGATTTAGTTTAATTTAGTTTAGCCCATCTATTAATGCTAGGGGCTGGGATTTAGCTCAGTTGGTAGAGCGCTGCTCTGCAGTCTCTGAGGTCCTGAGTTTGATTCCCAGAACTGCAAAATGGGAGGAGGATGTGGCAACCCATTCCCGAGGCAATCCCGAAACAGTCAGCCATTAAAAACACTATGAGGGGAGCTGTGAGTCAGACTCGACTCGACGGCACCTAACAACAACAACTGTGTTCCTATTATATGTTGGGCTGGGATTTAGCTCAGTTGGTAGAGCACTGCGCTGAGGTCTCTGAGGTCCCGAGTTCAATTCTCAGCAAAAATGGCAGAAGGGCCTGGCAATCCACTCCCAAGGCAATCCCGAAACAGTCAGCCATGAAAACCCTATTAGGGTCGCTATGAGTCGGATACCGACTCTACAGCACCTAACAACAATTAATACTAAACATGACTTCTATCAATATTCTTGATCCCTAATTTTTGATGAAGTGTATGAAATCAGTAGTCACTCCACCTCTCTGTTAACTCTTTCATTTCTTTTGTCACCATTCCTCTGTCCCACTCCTTATATTTGTGTATTCCTCAAAGGATTGTTTCTGATGGTTCACCTACTTTCCTCAGTGACTTTATCCTCTTTCTTGCAATAAAAAAGTAATTCTTAAAGATGGCCAGATAGAAGTGCCCGATTGTCACCTCCTCTCCACATACACACATAAAAAAGAAAGGACAAAGAATACATAGCTACATGTCAAGGTCATTGGTGGAGAGAGAGCACTGAAACCCAGCAAAGGAGTAATAAGATCCATATAAGACAGAGAACTGGGATGGTGGCATAGAGAGCAGAATAGAACATACTGACATCCAGCACCTACACAGTTTCTCTAGCCAGGAGGAAGCCCCATTGCACAGGAAAGGGTGAATGGGAGAGTCCTAGGGCTCTATCACTTCAGGTGGTGGCAACTATACAAGTTCACTACAATCAACACAGGCTTAAAGCACAGTTGGGGGAGCTATTTGCAGACTGCATCATAGTTTTGGTTCATAAAAGAAGCTTCTAGCATCTGTCCCAGGGTGCTTCAGCACAGTGCCACATTAGAGGCAAAGCCATGATGCCAGCCCACCATCACTCCCACACTCTCTCTTGATCCAAGGGTATATTATATAATAACTTCTGCTACTTCTGGGGAAAAACCCTCTGTGCTTCATGTCTTGGATACTCCTACATCCACTGCCACAGTGGCCACACAGAGGACCCCTCCCCCTGCTACTCTGTACAGCACGTCTGCCTGGGTTTGAGTAACTCCTCTCCTTTGTGGTTCCTGGAGACAAAAGGGGTTGAAACCACATTGCCTCATACATTGCGACAAAAATCATTGGTTATATTTGAAGTAACTATAGTGCCACTGCCCTACAGTACTCAGTAGGAACCAAAAGCAAAGCAGCCAGCCACAGTGACCTACTAAGACACAACTGCAGGAAAAAGACATTTCCTATACAAACTACCACATAGAGATAGAGAAGTAATCTATCAGCCATGCAAATCTCAATATATACACACAGTAAAAAGAATGAAAGAAAGAAAGAAAGAGAAGGAAGGGAAGAAGGGAGAGAGGAAGGAAGGAAGGAAGAAAGGAAGGAAGGAAGGAAGGAAGGAAGGAAAGAAGGAAGAAAGGAAAGAAGGAGCAATATGAAACCTATTGAAGGAACAAAATCACTCTCTAGCAACACACCCCTCTCCAAGAAATGATATTGAAGTATAAGGAACTGCCAACCAAGAGTACCCAACCCAGCAAAGCCATTCTTCAGAAATGAAGGAGAAATAAAAACTTTCAAAAACAAGAAAAACAGACTCATCAGCCTGGATCAACCTTATGAAGGATGTTTAAGGGAGTCCTACATCTAGATAGCTTGCAGACATCGCACTGTGGTGTCCGATCTTGTCAGATGTCAGAAGCCAAGCAGGGTAGGATCTGGTTGGTACTTGGATGGGAGACCACATGGGAACACAGGTATTGGGGAGAAGGACCTGGCAATCCACTCCCAAAAATCAATCTGCCATTGAAAACTCTATGAATAGCAAAGAAGCACTAAGTATTTCACTTGTTGTACATAGGGTCACTATGAGTTGGACACTGACTCGATGGCACTTAACAACAAAAACACATCGAGATAACTAACATCATGAAAACATCTGAAATATAAAACCCACTAGAAAATCAGAAATATTAAAAGGAAAAGAATTAAATGATATAAACACAGTACACCACTAAATCATAAACGTGAGCATCACAAAATCAAAAAGCATGCCAAACACAGTGACTCATGCTTATAATCCCAGTGACTAGGGAGGCAAAGTCAAGTGGAGGCCAAAGGATCACAGATTCCAGGCCAGAGGCAGCATGCAAAGTTAGCAAGACTCTTGTCACAAGATAAAAAAATTAAAAATGGGCTGGAGGTGAAGCCTGCTGGTAGAGCACTTGCAAAGTATGTGCAGGGCCCTAGGTTCAGTTCACAATTACAGAAAAAAAAAAGCAGAAGAGGGAGAGAGAAAGAGAAAGGGGGGGGAGAGAGAAAGGAAGGGAGAAAGGAAGGAAGGAAGGAAGGAAGGAAGGAAGGAAGGAAGGAAGGAAGGAAGGAAGGAAAGAAGGAAGGAAGGAAGGGAGGGAGGGAGAGAAGGAAGGTTATTCAAAATAAACAAGAAAATTAATGAAATGTCAAGAGTAATTTATTATCTACAATAATTTTTACTCTGTTTTTGCTAAATTTCCCAATTAAAAGATACAAACTGGCTGAATAACTCAGTGAATAAAAAAGACAAAAATATGCTATGAGAAACCCACTTCACCAGTAAAGACACAAACTGTAATCAAAAGGATGGAAAAGATGTAGCAAACAAATGGAAACGAAAAGCAAGCAGGAGTGTCTCTCCACTTGTGCTACCAAATCAGATGTGGGTATTTTTTCAGTTATCAAGTTAACTTGATGTGTCTGTGGGAAGAGGGCTAAGCAGAAACCTATTCTGCCATGTTCTCTGTGTATTACTGTGAATGTATTTGATAAATATCACAGAGCAATCAGTGTATGGAAACTGCTAAATCCAGATGTAAATACGGCTGATTCACTCTAATTTCATGAATTGAAATAGTCTTAAAGAATGTTCAGAATAAAGGAAAACATTGCAAAGACTAAGCCTTCAAAATGGAAAGAACAAAACTAGGATTTTCTTTCTTTTTTTTTTTTTTTTCAGTACTGGGGGTTGAACCCCGGGCCTTGCGCTTGCATGCTTTGCAAATGCTGGACTACTGAGCTGCACATCCAGCACTTTTTTTTTTTCTTTACTTTTTTGACACAGGGTCTCACTAAGTGAAGCAGACTACCTTGGGTTTCAAACTTGCAATCCACCTGCCTCGGCCTTCCAAGACGCTGGGATTATAGGCGTACCACACTGTGCCCGGCTATGATTTTGTTTTTTGAAGTCTAGAATTAAAGTGTAAATTCACCAGGAAGGCTGATCCCTTAAACTTTGTCCTCTCACACCCTAGGCTTCAGCTATTATCTGAATTATGAGCTAACACTTCAGCAAGGAAAATTTGCCATGTGCCGCCTGTGCTTGGGAACCATGAAAAAGTAAAGCAGAGTTCTGAGAGAAGAGCTGGTGATTATGAAACCTACAGTATCACAGTATCATTTACTATGACCAGCTTCCCACTGAAAATCCCTTACTCTCATAGGAAGTAAGTAGAGAAGAAAAGGATTTTTATGTTTTGTTCTGTTGTCATTCCAACCTACTTTCCTTATCTCCTTTATTTCTTCTCACCCCAACAAAGAAATTGGTTTTGGTAAAACAATGATACATAATTTTTCAAAGTTTGTTATGAGAGGGAGGCTCAATTAGGTGGGGAAAAACCTGCTGAAGATCCATTAAAAAGAATTTTAAATACTTACAAGTGACATTTATATTGTCATTCAAAATTCCCCAATACCCTCTAGGCTGAATTCCAGAAAAAAAACTTTACCAGGAACTAGCAGATATCATACACAACTACCAGAACAGAGCAAGAACATAGGAGGGGAAGTGAGAAAGTAGGACAGAGGAGACTTCCATTTAAATGACAATTGAACAAAAGAAGTAAATCACACTGTATAGTCCAGTAGCCCAAGATGACCTTGAACTCGTGCTTTCTCTGCCTCAGCCTCCTGTGTGCTGGGAGCAAAGAGCCCAGCCCAAATAGAGAAAACATTTTAAAGGTACCTGCAGCTGTACCCTGTGGCATCCGATCCAGTCAGATCTCGGAAGCTAAGCAGGGTTGGGCCTGGTTAGTACCTGAATGGGAGACCACCTGAGAACACCAGAAACTGGAGGCTTAGGAGAAGGACCTGGAAACCCCCTCCCAAAAATCAATCTGCCATTGAAAACCCTATGAACAGCAGAGAAGCACTGACAATAGTGTTTCCCCTGTTGTACAGAGGGTCGCTATGAGTCGGATACCGACTCGAGGGCACCTAACAACAACAAGAAGCTCTGTATACCAAACATGTCTATATTGGACAAAAGCAAACTAATTTTCTTTTTATGGCAAATTAGTGCAGCCCATTAATTAGATGCTATAGGGTATAACTTCATGTTATGTATGTAAACTTTCATTTGACTTTTTTTAAAAGTCTTTTAAAAATTAAGATTGAGGGGATTTATTAATCTTGTTAAGAATTCTGATACAAAGCACAGAAAAATACCACAGACCAGTAAATAAACAATGTGGCTTTTGGCTATTTTACAATTACTCCTACCACACTGTGAACATAACATATTTTTACCTCTTCGAATGAAAAGTGCTCGAATGGCAAATAAAAGTATTACTAACTTCTCTGATTGAAAGGTTTTAATAATGTTTTAAGGATTTTCTGGCTTAAATATTACCAATCTAACAAAAAAAATTTTTTTAATTCAGTCAACACAAGATTAATAGAGGAAGTTACTAGGTTTTGCAGGCACAGTACTTGGTTCCTATGCAATAAGAAACTTTTCTTCTGGATTTATGAGTTAGGAAAGTAGCAGATTGTATTATAGGCCTCAAGTCACTTACATTTGTATAGGTTATTAGCATTATCTTTAAATATACATTATAAACAAAACTGTATATAAATGGAATATTAACTTTGTTTTTCAAAACAGTAGGCAACTCATTAGCTAAAGACACCATACTCTGCCAAAACAAAAGGCACATCTGAATGCCCTTTTGTCCCCCTTATTTGACTTGTTTTAATTTTCCATCTTTATTTTTTGTCATCTATTATTTATATTAAAGTTTTATTTTTTAAACATAAATGTACAGATCTAAATTGTAACAAAGCCATGCATTATTGAAACTCCCTTCCAGAAAAATCTGTAATTGTCTTTTTCATTTAAACCCCAAGATGGGATCACTGTTCTGATTTCTTTCAACATGTACTAGTTTTGAAATTTTTAGGATTTTATATAAATGAATCATACTATATATGTATTTCTGTGTCATACATGTTTCTCTCAAAAGGTTAAATGAGTTTGAAATCTATAAATTGTCTTCCCTTGGTAGTGGGTTTTTTCTTTCTTTCTTTCTTTTGCTTTTTTGTTTGTTTTTTCAGTTGTTGAACAGTATCTATATATAAGCAGTTGTTGGGTGCCATTGAGTTGGGGCCAACTCATAACAACCCTGTGTACAACAGGATGAAATATTATCCAACACTCTGCCATACACATGATCTTTTGTTGAAGCAACTGTGTTTCTTCTCATTTTGAGTCCTGCCACATCAGCGAATGGAGATCCCAGTGGCTTTACTCCATTCCCATCATTAAGGCAAGTTAAGGTTGATTCTTTGAGGAGGCAACTCTTCCCCAGTTGTCTCTTGAATGCCTTCCTGGCATAGTGCCAGAATATGGCACTATGTTTGACAGTGCTTCACTGGTATTCATAGGGTTTTCAATGGCTAATTATTTCAGGAATGGGCTACTATTTCCTTGTCCCTAGTCTGTCTTAGTCTTGAAGCTCAGCTGAAACCTGTCCACCATAGGTGGTTCTTCTGGTATCTGAAATATCGATGGCATAGCTTTCAGTATCACAACAACATGCAAGCCACCACAACATAACAGGCTGATAGACATGTTGGTTTTACGTTCTGTTTTCATGGACATTGTGGTTATTTCCTTTTTTTTTTTTTTTTTTTTTTTTTTTTTTTTTTTTTTTTTTTTTTTTTTTTTACTATTATGGATAAAACTCCTGAGAATATTCTAATGCAAATATTTTTTTCCTTGAAGATGTTTTCATTTTACTTGGCTACAAATACAAGAAAGGAGGTAGAAGTTTATATAATTTTATGAAAAAACATTCATTATGATTTCCAAAATGTGTGAGAGTTTCAGTTGTTTCATATCTTTGTTGACAATTCGTATGATCAGTCTTTTTAAATTTAGCACTCCATTGGATACAATTTGGTATTTCACTTTGATTTTAACTTGAGAGTTTTGTATAACTGTTGATACTGAACAGTTACCCATGGGCTTATTGGCCATAAGTATGTTTTCCTTTGCAAGGAGGATTTTTAATGAGGTTTTCTTTTTATTAGTAAGTTGTAACCTACATACAATTTATTCATCCAATGTTTATTTAACTCAGTCAGTGTCATACTTGTTAGTTTAAAGGTATCTAATAAGCAAAAGGCCTGTAGCCATACCACCTTGGGGTTGGGTCTCGTCAGATCTCAGAAGGTAAGCAGAGTGGGGCTTCCTTAGTACTTGGATGGGAGACCAGCTGGGAACACCAGGTGCTCTAGTCTTGGGGGAAGGACCCAGTAACCCACTCCCAAAACAGAATCTGCCATTGAAAACCCTGTGAATACTAGAGAAACACTGACAATAGTGTTATGTGTATCTTACAAGGGGTCCCTATGAGTTGGAAACATGGCACCTAGCAACAACAATAAGCAGAAGACACTAACTGTGTTGAAGTTTGTTTTACAAATGTTAACTTCCTAGGTAGTGTTAGCATTTTCTCAGCCAAAGAAATCTTCTTTAAAAAGATAGATCAAAATTATCATACTTTGTACTATAAATTTTATCATATGGATAGTTACAATTATGTTTATGATCAATCTTAATTTTTATGTATTTTATTGAGGTATCAATAAGGGTTCTTTTTTCTCTGGCTAGCTATCAAGACACACTTCTTGAAAAGATTCTTCTCTTTGGTGAAAAATCACTGGCTGTTTGGAGGCAGCACTAATATAGGTAATTTTATACCATGGAATATTTTGTTTATTTTTGAATTAAGATTATATTTTCTTATTCACTGAAACATAGTAAATGTTGGCCTTCCACCATTGTTCTTTTCTAAGATTATCTTGGCTACTTTAAATAGTTTGCTTTTCACATAAATTATAGAATTAATTTATAAATTTATTTAAAGTATTACTAATATTTTTCAGGAATTTCACTGAACATAAAATTCAATTTGGTAAGAATTAAAATCTAAATAATGAATTTTCAAATTGATGAGCACATTATATATCTCCATGTTTTACTTAGATCTTCTTGCATTTATTTTGGCAAGTTTTATACTTTTAGTATAAAATTCTTTTATACTTTCAGATAAACTTGTAATTGAGAAAATTCTCTTTCATTTCTGGAAATTTTAAATATAATTTTGTAGTTATATTTACAAAATACAGAGAGTGCAGAACAATGTTATTAGTGCTTAGGAGTTTTAAAAATGGTTGTTACAGCTGGATGCGGTGGTGCAGTCCTGTAATCCCAGCGACTCAGTAGGCAGAGGTAAAAGGATTGCAGTTTTGAAGTCACAGGCAGCCTGTGTAATTTAACAAGATCCTGTCTCAAAATAAAAAGTAAATAAATGAGCTGGGAGTACATCTCAGTGGTAGAGCACATGCAAAAGCTTCAGTCCACAAAACAAAACAAAACAAAACAAACAAAACATAGTGTTCAGAGTGGAGAGGAACATGACAAAGAATATAACTAGAAAAGAAGAAGATTTGGACAAGAGAATACCAGAATTCAAGTTTGTGACTAGTTTATTTTTAAGAATATTTAAGAAAACACAGGGATATGCAAAAGAGATAATTGTCAGTATAAGTCTGAAGATTATAAGCAATTTTTAAAATTTTATTTTAGTTGTTCTGAAGTAAAGATAAATATTATGAAACATTAATTCTATAACTTACAGAATTACACTATGAATAGTTATCTGTAACTTTAAATCTGTACTTTTTATGGGGAAAGTGTAATGTTATTGACATTAAAATTATGAAATTTCATAATGATATTCCGGTTTTTTCACTTAGAACATGCTGCTAATAGGAAATACGGCATTATTTTGAAACACCAGCTTCCTAACTTATTATGTACTATTTCTGAAATCTATCTCTGGCTCCTAATCATCCAACAATCCTTAATGACTGTGAGATTTTGGCCGCTATGTAATACATGAAATTAAGAAGTAAATAGCTTTTCAGTGAAGATTTTCAAACTCCTGAGACAGAGAAATCTGGGGATTAAATCTTGGCTTTTCTATTTAGTAATACTAAAGAGGGGCAATGTCTTAATTCTTTGTCCCTCAATTTCTTTATCTATTTCAAAGGGTTTCTATAATCATTAAAAGATTTAAATTATTTTGTCTTAGACAAAGCAAAATATTTGCTGAATGAAAGAAATTGGTTAATCCATATTATATATTTCAGCACTCACTGTATTGTTGGGAAACACCGATAGTTATTGTTCTAAGAAGTGGCAGACACTTTTATTATTTCTATAAAATATTAATATCTCATCAGACACTTCTATATATCAGTGTGCTCTTTTATTCATTCTCACCACTAATTAGGTTGAAAAATAAATAACAATAATAAAACTGTATTTGATGATCATTTTCTATGTGCTGAGCATATAATAAGTCTCTCAACAATCCTAAAATAAATTCCATTACCTCCATTTTATTTTATTTTATTTTTAAATTTATTTATTCATTGTTTTCCAGGGGACATTGAGATAGGGTCTTCCTGCATAGGCCAGGATGGCCTGTAACTTGCAATAAAACACAGGCTGGCCTCCCAAATGCTAGCATTACAGGCATGCACCATGACGCCTGGCTCATTAGCTCCATTTTCGATAGGAAGAACTTTAAGAATAGAAAGACAAATTACCTTGCTCAGGTTACATAGTGATTTTGTCAAAAGTGAATCCAAGCTGTGAGTCTCCAAATCTTAAGGCCACTGTACTCTGGCTGAACTCCAATTTCAAACAAATAATACTAAAATTCTAATAGAGCTTTTAAATGATCTTAGTAAAGTGAAAAGAGCAGAGCTTGAAGATTTTATTTTACCCATAAATCCTTGTTGTTGTTGTTGTTGTTGTTGTTGTTGTTAGGTGCCATCAATTTGAGTCCAACTCATAGCCACTCTATGTATAACAGAACAAAACATTCCTCATGTCTGTCCCAGGCACACAATGTTTTTTATATTGAAGCCCATTGTTGCAACTATTGTTGTAACTGCTTTGTCAATACATGTAGTTGAAGTCTTCCTTTTTTTACTGAACCACTACTCTCCCAGATATGATGTCCTTCTCCAAGGACTGGTCCCTCTTGACATGCCCAAAATTTGTAAGACACAGTCTAACCATCCTTGCTTCCAAGGAGGACTCTGATTGCACTTCTAGAATGAATCTGTTGGTTCTTTTGGCAGTCCATCATATATTTAATAATTGGCTCTCGCACTATAATTCAAAAGCGTCAATTCTTCTCCTGTGACCCTTATTGAACATCCAGATTTCACAAGTATATGATTCGACTGAAAATATCATGCCATGAGTCAGGCACACCTTCATTTCAATGTGACATTTTTATGTACTCCCAACTTCAAAGAACCTGACTTTTTACAACCATATAAAAATCACCAACCAAACAAAAGATAAGAAAAATTAGAAAAATTTTTCTGATTCCCTGACTCCTTTTATTAACACAAATCCTGATAAGTAGTAGGCAATCAATGAATAATACTAAATGTATGGTGAGTAGATAAAAATTGTGAAAGAAACCCTATAATTTTTTTCCACATTTTTATAGTGCTTGGTCTCAAGAATATATGTCTACTTGTGTGTATTAAACATATATAACAAATGCTTTTGAATCACGAAGCTTTTACAAATGTTTATGGATTTTAAAAATAAAATGTACAATCAATATCATTAGAAAACCATTAATCCAGTGTGCATCCTAGCGACATACATTCCAAAAATTACATGTTAGTTTCTCTGCTTTATGTTTTATACAATGAGATTATTATCTTATGTGGACACCTCTTCCCAATATTAAAGTAAATAAATAAAATGATAAGAGTATTGAGCGAACACTTGGAAGATTGCATTTGTTCAATTTGCCTTGGAGGAACAATGACAAAAATTTCTCATCTCTGGAAAATTGTCATTATTGCAAAATGTGTAAATTTTTAAGGATACCTCAAAATTCATGTTGAAGAGCAGAATGGAACTTCTCAGTACATTAGAATTATAGGGAATTTATATTTTCTGCAAATGAAATATATTATTAACTAAAAACATAAAAAGATGAAAATACATATGATATATAACCAACATGCTGTTTATTACTTTTGAAATGCTTAATCACGTGAGCATAAATTAATAGTTTATTATCATGTATTATACATCCTGAGTTTTTCTTTTAAATCAATATGTAATGATGTCCAAACATTATTTAATTGTAATCTTTTTAATTTGAAGGAGAATTTTGTTTGTTACTCAGTGTGTTTTTTATCTAAAACTCCTTATGTCCAATAGGAAGTTTCAAGGTAAATTGGCATTAGCATAAGACTATATGGATAAAATACTTAATATTTTTTAAAATGTATTTTCTTGAGCTAGCTAGTAATGTAATTACTTAGTTTAGAATGGTAGCATGTCTTTGTAATTCCAGTTACTTAGGAGGCTGAGGTAGGAGGATTAGGATTTCAAAACCAGCCCAGACTACACAGTGAGACCTCTTACACACACCCCCATAAAAAAAAAAAACAATTTAAAGGACACTAGGTTTATCTATGCAAATAAATAAATAGAAGGCCAGTAGCAAAGTATGTGGGTCAAGGACAACAATACCTGCCTGGGCAGTCAAATATGATTACCTCAACTCAAATACATCGCCTTTGTTATTAATGAAAGACATTTAAATTCAGACATTAAATATGTGCAGGTCTCTCTATTTCCAATAGTTTTTCTCCTTTTTTTTTTTTTTAAATCTTACTCAGAAGACCAATATTCTGTTCTTCAAGGTCTGTTTAAATGTCACTGCCATAAAGGATACTATTCACTACTTCCATCAATTCCCTCTCACATCCAAGACTGGTAGCTCCTCTGAGTATTTGTTCTCTATTTTACTTGGTGTTCTTTATTAGTACGTGCATGCTCAACTGCAATACTCAGGCAAGTATAAATTTGCTGTGTGCCTCCAATGGAGACTGAAGTCTTATAAGAGAAGCAGCTAATTCCCTTTTTATCTTATTGAGAACCTTGCATAGTATTTGATTCTCAGTAAATGTTTTTTGAATAAATATCGAATATACTAAAAAAATCATTTGAGAAGATCTAAGCAAGACCATTTGTATGCTATTTGAGGGATAGCCAGACAAATAACAGGTGCAGATATAACTAATTACTTTCATGTATAACTAATTACTGTGAGGATAATAATGTACATCCTTCTTTGTTCATTAATCCATCCTCGTAACATGGCCAATACAATCTTCTAGACACTAATATGTGAATTAGAGTTTCAGTCCTATTTCTAAATTTCTTCCTTTTCCCTATTCTTTATTGTGTGTTTCTCTGTCTCAATATGATCCTTCCCAGTTGACTATTGAGATTTTCTGACTCATTTTATGTTTATGTAGGATTATTAAAAATATCCTCTAAGACTGAAAACTCAGTATTGCAGAAATTATAATTTTTAAAAATTTTTACTTTGATTTTATCTATAACTTATTTAAATCTCTGCTTAAACCTGTATTCTTTTAGGTGGCAGAACCACTGTCTTGGCCAATATAGCAATTCAACAGAAGTGAGTATAGGTTGTTGGTGGGGATTAAGGTAGGAGAAGATGTTTATAACTATAGAGACACATCCCTACTTTGATCATCAATCCATGGTGGCTTCCATGGCTCACTTTCTCTTGAATTCCAGTTCTGGCTGATATAAGTGTTAAGGTATTATCTCTTCCCTTCCTCTAAGGTTTCTTGAATGTCACCCTCACACCTTTTTCTGGGGCATTCAACATGGTACAGGACATATTTACCTGCTACTTCTGGCTTTTAAAAAGTTCTACAGAGCAGGGGACAGGTATTTGATTTCTCTGAGATGTCAAAGTCTAATAACTCCTTGCTTCTTTTCTGGCTCTTCATCCTTACTACAGTTCTATTTTGTGGTAAGGATAACTTGGAGTGTGCCCAAATCAAAACATTTCCTCACAAGGTATTTAAGAAATATGGACAATCATAAGTGATATAGTACTCTTATCTAATTAGTAAACTTCTGCAGATATTGCAAATTGGCAAAACCATGTTTTTCATAGTAAAAGAAAATCTATGATCATGCATTAGGTTTAATTGTTGACATGTCTCTTTAGATACATTTATTGTAGAAGTTCCTGAATTTTTCATCATATTTCATGAATTTACCATTTCCGAAAAGCATAAACTAAATATTTTATAAAACTTCCTACAATTTGGTATGTTTGCCTCTGCTTTATGATTATCATACATTTTTGAGGAATTCCAAAGATATGATGTGCTGGGATTTAGCTCAGTTGGTAGAATGCTGCTCTGCAGTCTCTGAGGTCCTGAGTTCAATTCCCAGCACTGCAAAACTGGGAGAAGGGCCTGGCAATCCACTCCCAAGGCAATCCCGAAACAGTCAGCCATTGAAAACCCTATGAGGGTCGCTATGAGTTGGATACCGACTCGACAGCACCTAACAACAACAACAACAAAGATATGATGATGAGTTTGTGTCAGTACCTCCTATTAGGGGTACATATTGTCGCTAAATGCCTGCAGTCATACCACTGTGGCATCCTATCCCATTAGATCTCAGAAGATAAGAAGGGTCAGGCTTGGTTAGTACTTGGATTGGCAACCACCTGGGAACACCAGGTGCTGTAGGCTTGGGAGAAGGACTAGGCAACCCATACCCCACACCCAAAAAACAGCCATTGAAAGCCTTATAAATAGCAGAGAAACACTAACAATAGTGTTTGGCCTATTGTATGTAGAGTCACTACACTCACTCAATGGCATCTAACAACAACTGTCATTAAATTCTGTTGGTAATATTTAACTGTGGTCATTTATTTTAGGTAGTGAATGCCAAGTTCCTTTACTATAGTTATATTACTATTTTGTATTTTGTAAGTAATTAGTATCTTCTGGGCAGATAATTTTAAAACTCAAGCAAATAATTTGTTGCTCTTCAAATATACATCCCTTAGTTTTAGTATGCATTAATAATTACTAGTTGAAACAATTATTGTGATTGTTGACAAATGTTCATTTTTTCTTTGTATCATTTCTTCTCATTGATTAGTTGGTTTATCCACACACGAAGATGTAGGGAGTTATCTGGACATCCCCAAGGTGGACGGGGAGGGTGCGGGGGCAGAGGCCCACTCAGTCTGGGCCGAGGTCTGGCTCCTCCCCAGATCCTGCCCTGTTTCTGTCACATCTATTTACCTTTAACCCAGGAATCTAGACTGGGACCTATTTGACTCCCTAAGAGCTGATCTACCTAAGTCCCAGTTCACCTTTCACCTGCAGTCTCTTCTTAACCTATTATCACTTCCATCAAGTGATTTAAGATGGCCTTCAAACAGCCCAGCTCTGGTGTGGCCATTTTCAGCCTGATTGGCCACCCAGAGCTATTCAATTGGTCATTAAGGAAAGCACAGTGATTGGTCCAGCCTACACCTAATTCTCCAATAGTAAGTGCACTTTTTCAAGCACTCACATGGAGAGCTGTTCCTCCTGGCACAAGCTACTCTCCCATTGGTTGCAGCTGGTCCACACCCCCACCTAGGGTGTGTGTAAGTAGACCACTGACTACCCCAAGAGCCCTTTCTTTCCTTTCTTCCCAGCCACGTTGACTCTGATTTTTACATCCTACACCTGACTTTGCCACTTAGATCACCCTGACCTTTAATCAAGCCACCGAGGGGCAAGACTATGAGGTCAAGAAAGAAGACCTTGAGCAAGCCAAGAAGAGCTCTCAACACCTCCCTCCACACACACACACACATTTGGGGAGGATATGAGAGGAGAAGATGATCAGTGAGAGGCAACATCCTGGGACCATCGGCACAGCTAGTGAGGAGATCAAAGCTATTCGGCACTCTGATATAGAGTTGTTATCCCATTGTAGCAGCAGCAACCTGTGCTGCCAACTACAGAGCTATTATATAGAGCTATATGGTCTTTAGGCTCTCCTGCAAAGGAGTAGCATAATAAAGTTCCTGTTTGTTGTTGAAGGCTCCCGAGGTCCTTCTTGGAGCCACCAACCAGCTCTTGCCCACTCCCTAGAGTCCCCTAGCAAACTGCTGTTGACATGAAGCTCTGTGATCTTTTGCTGGGCCAGAACAGACCCCAACACACACACACACACACACACACACACACACACACACACACACACACACACACTAAGTCAAATTTTCCTAGATTTTCCCTAGCTTATCTCTTTTTGACTGGCCCTGCCACCTAACAACAGCAACAAAGCCATTCATACAGCAATCCTTTCTGTCTCTCTGCACAATCAGAAAATGCCCCAGGCTGATCTTAGGGTTGTTTTATTCTGTCTCTGCTCTCAATAAGTCATTCTCTGTCTCTGCTCCCCAATAAGCCATTTTTCCAAGGAGTCTTGATTCCTATTAGTGGAGAAACAAATTCAGCAATCAAAATATAAATGCTAATTCTGCTCCCTAATGTGGAAGTATTATTGCATCCAGACCCTTTCAACTGACAAGAGTTAAGAAGTATATTCACATGCACATGTTTATATTGTGAGCATCCACAGAGCACCTATACGACCAGCTTGGGAGAAGGACATGGCAGTCCACTCCCAAGGCAATCCCGAAACAATCTGCCATTGAAAACCCTATGAGGATCGCTATGAGTCGGACACCGACTTGATGGCACCTAACAACAACAACATAGGACCAGCTAGTTTACATTATTGATAGATGTGTAAATTATCAGCTTACATCTACTCAAAGCCTGTTAGGTAATTGATTACAGCTAAGTAATCAATGGAACATAAAAGATCTCTCTAAAAAGTATTTTTCTGAACCTTACTGAGATATAAATTCTTTATGCTAAACTTGGTGGTTCATAATCCAGAAATAAGTCACTTCTCATGAAACTAATAAAAAATCCTAGGAAGCCCTGAGCCTGCAGCCATAGCCCTGTGGCATCTGATCCCGTCAGATCTCGGAAGCTAAGCAGGGTCGCGCCTGGTTAGTACCTGGATGGGAGACCACCTGGGAACACCAGAAGCTGGAGGCTTGGGAGAAGGACCTGGCAACCCCCTCCCAAAAATCAATCTGCCATTGAAAACCCTACGAACAACAAAGAAGCACTGACAATAGTGTCTCCCCTGTTGTACAGAGGGTCGCTATGACTCGGATACTGACTCGACGGCACCTAACAACAACAACAAAGGTAGCCCTGTGGAGAAGTTTCTGTACTCCAAAGTTTGCCTGTGATTTATTTCTCCTAATGTACCATATCTTTACTTTTCGTCAAAGCCCTGCATATTTACGCTGTATGAAGTCTTGAGATTCCTTTAAATTATTCAATTTGTTTAGTCTTTGTAACATATATTCACCTACACATATGTGTACCCATTTTTATACTATGCTATCTGAAAATAGACATTAAACTATCAGATTTTATTGATAACTCCAGTCCCAATTCCACATTACAAAGGTTTTTTCTGTATTTATAATTTTTCTCTGCAGCAAGAAACTAGTTCTCATTACCCAAAATGCATTTACTTATTTGCTCAAACTTTGTACAAAAAAATAGTTTCAGAAGTACTCTTGCCTTGGCAAAAAATAAATCTACTAATTAGTTTCATATCTACTTGGAGTTCTTTTTGGTCTTTAGTACAAGGACATACAATTCTAATAATGTATTCAGAAGTTCTTTGCATTAATTCTTTTTATATCTCATTCAGTATGAATATGTTATTCATTTGAAATATGGTTTGGGTTATTTGAGTATGCGTTCAATTTTAGAGATTTTTTTCCATCCTTTTGCGTTCAATCTGTTGAACTATCTTTTATTCCTCCTCTTCCTCCTACTTCATTTTATGGTTATTCTTCTAACAGGATCTAACTATGTAGCACAGGCTGGCCTTGAATCCTCTTTTCTCCACTTCCTCAGTGCTAGGATTATAAGTGTTCATCACCACATATCTCCATTTTGTTTGTTTGTTTGCTTGTTTTGTTTTTTGTTTTTTTTTAAATACTGGAGGATTGAACCCAGGGACTTATAACATGCTAAGCAAGTATTTCACCACTAAATGGCATCATGAGCTCCTTCTTTTTATTTTTTTTGTTTTGAGACAATTTCTCTCCAAGATGCACAGGCTGCCTCTGGCATCAAATTCATGATCCTCCTACACGCACCTCCTCAGCTGCTGTGATTACAGGTGTGAGCTGTAGCAGCCAGCTTCTATATGATTTCCACCTAATTTCTATGCATTCTCTATAGGTAACCAGCTTTATTAATTTCTAGATAACATTTCATGTGTCTCTTTTTGTTCAAAACTTCAAATATATACATATTTATTTCTCCTCTTTTTAAAAATATAAACAGTAGTTTAGCCAGGCATGGTGCAGCACATGCCTACAACCCTGTAATCCCAGGGACTCAGAGGAGGAGGCAGGAGATCACCAGTTCCTGGCCAGAGGCCTGTGTGATTTAGGGAGATCTTGACTAAAACTAAAAACAAAAAAATAGAGTGGAATTGTAGACAAGTGGTAGAGCACTTGCAAATATATGGAAAACCCTAGGTCCAACATCCTAGTACTGAGCAGGAAGAGTAGCCTACTATAGAACAGAGGTCAGGAAACATTTTATATAAAGGAACAGTTAATAAGAAGTTTAATCTCATTGGGCTAAGAGGCAAATCAAAAATATTATATGGAAGCTCATATACCTATATAACAAAGTAGAAAAAATTCATGTGTTTTAATCAATAAAATTTAATATATACGAAGTAAAATTGCATACATTTTTGCAATGTATGTCAACTAATCACAATAAAATTGGTTTGGGAATATCATTCTTAACTGAGATTCAAAGTTAGTACTTCCATTATTAAAATGAGTTGCAATGTTTCATCTGTTAATGATGATCTGTAATCAGATTTTACATGTGTCATCATCGGGTATTTATTTCCTCATGGGTAAATACTTTCAAATTCTGATATAAATCTACAAGCAAATGGTTTTAGTTGAGCATATCTATTACTCCAAAGATATTTATACAATTATGTGAAACTCTTCTCCTGATATGTATCTTTTAGCATGCCATCACATTGCAGATCAATCACTTCCAAAGGAAAGTAAGATGAAAGCTCCTCAATCACACAGTTAAATGGATTGTAAAATATGGAAATTTCATTTATACTTGCAATGAGATTAAAAAATATTGCTGAAGTATTATTTGAACATTGGAAGGATATTTGATGCATTTTTGTGGGAGTGGAGATCATGTTCCTTTTAACTTCTAACAGCACAAAAAGTATGTTAAGGAGTTCGACATCACTTGTGATTCAAATAACATTGTTTTATCCTTGTGATTTTAGTTTATCCTTGTGATTTTAGATAAAATTCACAAGAATCACTATCAGGGTGAAAGGTAATTTCCAAAAGTATTCAATGGTCAATAATAGTGGTTCAGAATGGTTCTTCACATTCTAAATAATTTCAGTCTTGGCATTGGGTTTAAAAATTTGAAACAGGAGTTTACCATTATTCATATCTAAAACACCTGTCATATAGGGTTAGTCAGGATATCAAGTGTCTAGTTTACAAAAACTTATATTAACAATGACAAAAAAGCTCACAGAATTAACTGTGAATGACAGTAACAATTGGCACTGCTCATTTTATATATATATATATATATATATATATATATATATATATATATTTATATATATATATATATATATATATCAGTCAAGTATTTTCTCCTTTAAAGTTATCTGCTGAAAACTAATACAAAGAATATCATAGAATTTAATTATCTTAAATTTCATAATCTGTGTTAAATTGTCCACTTGAACCTTTTTCCACACATATTGCTACTATTAGGAATTTTAACACTTCTTAGCAGATTCCAGGGCTGGGGTTTGGCTCAGTTGGTAGAGCGCTGCGCTGCAGTCTCTGAGGTCCTGAGTTCGATTCCCAGAACCGCAAAAATGGGAGAAGGGCCTAGCAATCCACTCCCGAAACAGTCAGCCCTTGAAAACCCTATGAGGGTCGCTATGAGTCGGATACCGACTCGATGGCACCTAACAACAACAACAGCAAGCAGATTCCACTTCAGATTCCACTAAATTAGTGTCTTTTCAACTTCTAAAATAGTTTGGCCTGTAAATGTTCCTTATGGACCATTCATAGAGACTGACTCTTTAATTTTGCCCTCACATCATACTTGGCATGGGCTCATTGAATAAACACCAGAACATTATCAATTACATCTTCCGCATCTTCACAATCCAATGCAAACAACATGAAATTAATTGCTTTGTTTTTAATTTACTATTGATGTTGCTCCTGGTGTTCTCTCAACCCTTCAAGCAACTGTTCTTGCTGAAAACTTCATATCCTTAAACAAGCTTATTTTCTCTAAAAATATGTCTGGCTGCTGCAATAAAACAGTATTTAATTAACTCACCATTAATGAATGCCATTCATTATATGCTAAAAAAAATGAGCCACTTGAAACTTATTTACCTTATAGTTTCATTTTTAATTTTTATTGTTATGAAAAAATCATTTTCTGACAAACTATTCTATAATAGTCTATTTTTTCTGGCTACTGCCTTTTCTGTGAGTCAGAAATACTGTGAAGAGTGCTCACATGCAAAAACAAACACCTGAATTTAAAATGAGCAAAGAAATTCGATATATATTTCTTCAGAAAAGATACACAAATACCCAATAAGCAAATTTAAAGAATTTTGACATCATGAGGCATTAAGGTAGTATGAATCAAAACTACAATTTCTAAGATGACTTTCACTTAAAAAATGGAAAATAATAAATATTCACAAGGACATATATAAATTAGAAAACTTTTACATTGCTGGTGGTATGTGAAAAATGCAGCCACTCTGGACAATTTTAAAGTTATTCTTAAAAGCTTAACATAGTTTCATCATATGATCCAACAATTCTACACTTAGGTTTAGCAAAAGAAATGAAAGTCTATAGTTATACAAACACTTGCACATGGATTGTTGTTGTTGCTGTTAGGTGCCGTCGAGTCAGTATCGGACTCATAGTGACCCTCACAGGGTTTTCAATGGCTGACTGTTTCGGGATTGCCTTGGGAGTGGATTGCCAGGTCCTTCTCCTATTTTTGCGGTGCTGGGAATTTAACTCAGGACCTCAGAGACTGCAGCGCAGCGCTCTACCAACTGAGCTAAATCCCAGCCCACATGGATATTAAAAGTATATTCACAATAGCCACAAATTAGCTCTTATGTGATACTGTTCCCTGGAAACCAAAATGGTGCTTTGTTGTATCCATCATAGTGGGGGTTTATGAATCTCAAGTTATATACGAAGTCTTGTACCATTCTGCCCATCCTACAGTTATTTTACCAATCTCCCAATGTGTTGTGGAAATAGTTATTAGTTACTGAGAAAACCTCTAATTTGTCTCTGATCTATGGCATCTCGGCTACTGTAGTACAAAGGACAAGGTGAAAATCTCTTAAACGCCTGACTTTTGTCTATGTTAAGTAGAAAAATGCCAATATCACAACTATAGAAGAATACAAGATTAAGGAGAAATGTAGGGGTAATATTTCCTACCCTATCACACTAAATCATGTGTTGACCAATACTAAAACCAAATATACAATAATGGTAAATTATTGGCATGTAGGCTAAACCCTTAGGCTGATCTCAGCTGTAATAACAGATGAAACCCAGTTATTCTAACACACTAATGTAACTTCTGGTATCTGATATATAGGTATGTGCAGCTATTGAATTAAACTTATAATATTTTACTGGTGCTCTGGAGATGGCAGCAATGTAAAACATGTGTATGCCAGACAGAAGCAGCTATATCCTGAAACATTTTTGGCTTCCCATACTGATAAAAGTTCTAGGGATCTTGTGATCTTAAAGATATTGGTATATTTCCCTAAAGTAATATAAAACTTGTTGAACTTTATACCACATACTATAAAAAAGCCATATGTTTTTGTGAGTGACCTTGAAATTTGGAGGCAACATATACCATGATCTGGCATGTAGTTCAGATCTATTTATCATGTATCTTAGAGGAGTGCCTATTTCAACCATGTTTGAGGCAGAATAAAAATATAAAGGCTCTATAGTAGGTCTAGGCTACCATACAAATTCTTCTCTCACTAGGGACACATAACAGAGTAGACCTAGTGCTATCAGTAGCATTGTAGTCAAACATGCATGATAGAGCCTTTGCCCAGCTACAACAGAGAAATTAGAGACATGACTAGAAATTTTGGACTTCTAATAATAACATGTTCTACCAAATACTAGGTATTTGCAGACATTATACACACCAAAATGCCCATTGTGCACTGCTGGTTACCTGATCAAATAAAATATAAAATTAGATAGAAATATTACAATTCTTTGGAAGTGAAATTGGATGAGATTGAGCACTATTAAGTCCAGAAGGTGAAAATCAGTGGCTAATCTCTCTCATTCTGCCTCTACTACATCATTATTTCTCTGTCTCAGGACACATGTATGGCTTTATAAGGCATTCACTCTAAAAAGAAAATGGAGGGAATGGAAAGGCTAATGCAGAATGAGACAACATGAATTAAAAAATTATGATTAAACAAGATTGAATTCAGGGTGAAATATATTTTAAATAAAAAATAAATAATACTGACAAAAATATAATACATAGTAAAGATCTTAGTAACATGACTCATTTTAGATTACTTCAAAATTCATTAAGCACAGTCTAAGAAATCAGGCCATAGCACCCTGGCATCTGAGCCCAACAGATCCTGGAAGCTAAGCAGGGTTGGCCTAGTTAGTCCTTGGATAGGAGACAACCTAGGCATACCAGGTGCTCCAGGCTTGTGAGAGGAACTGGCAACTCACTCCCAAATCAGCCAGCCACTGAAAGCCCTATGAATAGCAGAGAAACACTGACAATAATGCCAGGCATGGCATGGTGTCAAGGAGTGTTTGTCTGCTCTCCATTGGGTCTCTATGAGTTGGACCTGACTCAATGACACCTACCAACAAGAACAACAAGAAAACTAAGGAAATATATGAAACTTTAAATTTCCTCTGAGTCTATGACTATCATATATGAAAGAAAAATCATATAGATTACTAAAGTGAATGTAATTGATATATGTCATAATCTGGAAATACTGAATGTGATGACTTTCACTCCTCCATAATTATAACTAACAATGCAGAAATTTACCAAACCAGAATCCACCCTTGAATAAATCATTAAATTCATAGATAAGAATTCTCACAAAATATAGAACATAAAAATACAACTAATAGAAATGAACAAAAAAATCACATACTTTAAAAGGCATTCCTAATGTGTGTTTGATTTAAAACTTTAATCTATAATATAAGTTCAAAAATGCACAGGGTATAGATATATTAACATGAGAGAAAACTTTATACTATAGCATACTAAATTATTTTGTAATTGGTAAACATAAATTTATGAGATTTAACTGAGATGGTTTAAAAATATATTTTACTAGTTTTGTATTGTATCTGTAACAAATTATAATAAATTTAGTAGTTTGAAACAATATGCACTTATCATCTAATTGGGTTTGGTTAGGTACTCTGTATGGGGACACACAGACTAAAACTAAGGTGTCAAGTTGATTTGTGCTTTTATCTAAAGCATCTGACTAAGCCAGGTGCTGTGGAGCACACCTGTAATCCCATCACTCAAGAGGCTCAGTAGAAGGATTGTGAGTCCAGGACCAGCCTGAACTAGATAGCAAGTTCCAAGACAGCCTGGGCTATATAGAAAATTCTATCAGAAAAGAAAAGAAAAGAAAGGAAAAGAAAAGAAAAGAAAAAGGGAAAAGGAAAGGGAAAGGGAGAGGGCAAAGGAAAAGGAGGAAAGGAAAAGAAAAGGAAAGGAAAGGAAAGGAAAAGAAAAGGAAAGGAAGGGGAAGAAAGGAAAAGAAAGGAAAGGAAGGAAAGAGAAAGAAAGGAAAAAGTAAACAGATATGAGTGTTGGTGAGAATTTGGAGAAAAAAGCATAGGCACACTTTTGATATGAATGTAAATTAGAGCAGACATTACTGATAAATTATAGAGGTCTCTCAAAACACTAAAATCAGATATAATCCAACAATTTCACTTCTGTGTACTTGTCTGAAAGACTTGAAATCAGTATTTTGAAGAGATGTCTAGACTCCCATGTTCATGGCAGCACTAATCACAGTAGCTAGTACATGGAATCATCCATAGTATCTACTAATCTACCAATGGATGAATGAATAAAGAAAATATGATAAACATATGAAACAGAATACTATTCATATTTAAACCCTTAATTAGTATTGCCAAATTAATTGATGTTATCAGTATCCTGTGGTCATTTAAGATCCCAAAATGAAAAACCTTTTATTATTCAATATATTTCTTTTAAGATTTAATTATCATGGGCACAATGGTGCACAGCTAAAATATTAGCATCTCAGGAGGTTTAAGCAGGAGGATTGTGAGTTTGAGGACAGAAGCAGACTACATAACATAGTGATACCCTTGTTGTTGTTGTTGTTAGGTGCCATCAAGTCGGTATCCAACTCATAGCAATCCTCTGAACAACAAGGGAAACACTGTTGTCAGTGCTTCTTTGCTGTTCATAGGGTTTTCAATGGCAGATTGATTTTTGGGAGGGGGTTGCCAGGTCCTTCTCCCAAGCCTCCAGCTTCTGGTGTTCCCAGGTGGTCTCCCATCCAGGTACTAACCAGGCGCGACCCTGCTTAGCTTCCAAGATCTGACGGGATCCGATGCAACACCCTATCTTAGTATGAAAAATAAAAATGGGCTGAGGGTGCATCTTACTGGTAGAGTGCTTACAAACCATGCACAAGGCCTGGGTTCAACCAGGAGTAACAGACACCTACACACACACAAACACATGATTTAATTATGTTTAATTATGTTATTATATGAACTAAGATATTTTTTAAATTACTGATACAGCAATTGATTATCAAAAATTAAGACATTTTTAAAAGAAAATATCACATTTTACAACCACATGTTCAAAGAGTTGGAGATATAAAACCAAAAGGGAGCCAGGCATTGTGGTGCATGCCTACCCAGCGACTTGGGAGGCAGAGCCAGGAGGATCATAAGTTTGAGACCAGATGCAGTCTGCATAATGTAGTGAGACCTTGTCTCAAAAAGAAAAAGAATGGGCTAGGGGTGCATCTCAGTGGTATAACACTTGCAAAGCACGCAACCATGAAGCCCTGGGTTCAACATCCAGTATTGCCAATTAATTAATTAATTAATTAACTAGCTAATTAATTAATTAAAAAATTAAAAAGAGAAGAACATACTCTGTTATTCACAAGATTAAAGAATTGAAGAAGTTCAAGCCTCAAGTGGCAATAGTGAAGAACTGTACAGAGGAAATACTAAGTTACACAGGAAAGATCAAAAGAAGATGGAAGGAATACAAAGAGTCATTATAACAAAAAGAATTGGTAGATAACTGAATATTTTAAGAGTTTGCATATGACCAGAAAACAATGGTTCTTAAGGAAGAAGTGGAAGTTACCTTGCAGGAATTGGGCCTTAAAAATCACATTATTTGAGTAACCACAATAAAAAAAAAAAAAGCAGGAAATTGAGTCTACCCATTTTAAAGAATTAATTAGTATAGAGTTTGGTCAAGGCATCTAAAATGCTCTTGGCTGTTTGTGGGAAGCTAAATTATAAAGCATGTGACATATAAAACACATTAGGTAGGAATATACTTCTTAAGAAAGAAGTTGAACTGAAACTAAGGTATTAAGAAGAAAAAACTTAAAAGTTGCCCTTAACAGCTTTGTCAAGCTATTTAAAATTTATTAATACAAATACAATTGCAGGTATATTTGACTCATGTTACTCTATCATCTTCATAATTTTATTCTTGCTAAGAATATCAGTGAGTTACTCGCAGTATGTTTGTCTTCTCTATAATATAAAGATGTCATTTTGATCTTGGAAAATGTGATTTAAAATCTTTGAGACATTTGTGTCAAGTGGTATAACACAAGTTGTAATTCATACGATCACACTTTCACACAAAGAAAATACTTCAAAGTCTTAATACCAAGATTCAAAGATGAAAAATCAACAAAGAATATGTTGATATATAGTCAACATCTATTGCAATATCATTACAATTAAAAGACAGATCTAGAAGGCAGTAGATGAACTAGACAGTTCTGAGACTCTTTCTGATCAGTTTCCTTAGAAATGTAATGTGCCATTTTAACTGAATCAGAAGTTCATTCTGCCATGCTCCAGAACAGTCAGACTGATATTACCAACTATTGTCCTCTACATCATAAAATCTGCAAAACCTAGAACTGTACAAGACAATTTACAAAACACCAGTGGAAAAGGAACCTATACACAAGAGACTTACAAGAACATGGGTATTTAGATATAATGATATCTCCTGCATAAGTAGAAAAACTTAATTAGTTGTTCTTTGGAGACTGTAGCTAAATTGACTGTTAATTATTTTATAACATCTGCAAAAGGAAAATGACTTATACTATTGAGAATGTCTATCATCTCTATATTAATAAGAAACACCTGAAGATCTAAAAACATTCTATTTCTACCTAAAATCCTTTCAAATAATAACAAGTATATGACTTTTTTACACTTAATGATGCAAAACATTTAATTTTTCAGGAAATTGGTATACTTATGAGAGATGTTTTTGTTATTGTAAAGATGTTTTACAGAGACATGGAACAAAAATATACACAAGCAACTATTTCTCTAAAAACATCAAGTGTGAGATATTTCTTATTACCTGAATCAATGTTGTCTAGGACTGAGAATTTTATTTGAACCATATATTGTTTGCCTGTATAACATAATTATTTCAGTGGATCATAATTACCTAGATATTTCATCAAAGTTAGAGTCAGATATTTTTTTTGTAGAAGGTTCACGTACGTATCTATCATGCCCTATTTTTCAACAGCCTGGATTCACAGTTGAAATGGAAATGTGGGTTTATTGGATTTCAACATAAGCAAGCTAGAAGCTAGATATGACAGACAAGAAACTTTTTCAATGTTCCATCACAGTTCAGCTGCTGTACTAAGTGGCTTTGGACAATGCTCCAGTGGATGTTATAATAGCATGAGATAGCAGACATAATACTGCAGGCATATTAGAGTGGGGCTGAGTAAGTCAAATAAAATTTCAGAGAATAACAGAGAATATTATAAGCCTTGGAGATAGTTTTAATGCAGAACACCATAACGGGTTCTTATCACATACCTTGAGCACATTACAAAATTGCTCATACCAACTTGATATTTTTCATGCTCTTTGACTAACAACTAAGTTAAATTTCTCTTAAAATTCAAATTATGATCTTCTTGGTCTATTTCAATAGAGGTAGTTTTATACAGTTCAGATTTTCTCCTCATAATATGCCAAAAATGTTTTCTATTCATAATTTTCATTGAATGAATAAAAATCAGTTGAGTGATCAAACAATAGGAATGCAAGTATCATTATGTTATTCATTTCATCTTCATGGCTTTAGACTGTAACATCTATGAAGTATTCATAATAGATAGTGATCTTTGCAGCTTTTAAGGAGCAGCACTGTGAGAAGTTCTGCAATCTGGTTATGTGATGAAATTGACTATTTTCTTTTTCTTAATTGACATGATTGCTTCATTACTATGTAGAAATAGACACTTTCTTATGGTAGGCTAGTCCAGAATTTGAATTTTCCTTATTTACTTAAATTTCACCTGCTTCAAACTCTTCAAATACTCTCAACTGTCCTAAAGTTTCTATCATTTTAACTTGAGTTCTTAAATGTACATTTCACCTTCCTTACAGAATTGTAAGCATTTGAAATATAGTATCCATGCCTGTTTTATTGTTTTATCATTGATACTTCCTTATAGGCCTTCAGCTATACCACTGTGGCATCTGATCCTGTCAGATCTCAGAAGCTAAGCAGGGTCTGGTCTGGTTAGTACTTGGATGGGAGACCACCTGGGAACACCAGGTGCTATAGGCCTGGAAGAAGGACCCTGTAATCCACTCCCCAAAAACAATCAGCCATTGAAAACTCTATGAATAGCACTGACAATAGTGATTCAACTGTTGTATGTAAAGTCGCTATGACTAGGGCACCTACTTGACTGCACCTAACAACTGCTTTACAATCCTTGCGAAGGGTAGCAGGAAGAAGAAAGGATATTTTCTTATGAATTTGTCAATGAATGGAATTCTTTTTACATAAAATGTCATTGTAACAAGAACATCTGACCTCAGAGATTATGTATAATACTTTTACCATTACACACAAAGTGATTCTTTATGTACAAAAAATAAAATCATTATTTACCAATACAAGTAAATTTTACTTTGTCCTTTACATACCTGCCATTTTTCAGAGATACTTGTTGGAATAAATGTCAGAGTATAGTCTATATGAAAAGTAATGATTAGTTGAGTATAGAAAAAGTGTGTTTCTACTTTTAAATAAATAACAATATTTATAAGAACAGATATTGTAATCAAATCACGTTTAAATCTTACTTTACTATATGTTTTAGATTAATTTCTAATGGAGACATCTATAATCTTGCCGAATTTCATTTTAGGGAAAAAAGAAAGTAATTATGCTTCTACATGTTTTAGCAAATGAAGTAGGTTATTTTATCCTCGTCTCTTAAGCTAAAATAGTTGAGTTACTGTGGTATAATGAACACTTTCTTCCAGGCTATTTAAAAGATCCTCTCAGTACACAGAAAAGTAATTACAGATGCAGACAAGTTTCTGGAAAATTCTACCTGGGGAGAGAAAAGCACCTGTTTCTTCCCCTTTTGTCTGTAGTCACAAAAACAAAAGCATGATTATAAAAATGTAGACTGCATTATGAGAAATGTATCTAGTGGCATAAAATTTTTTTTTAAGTTGTATAATACACCGGATGTGAAGAGGTCTAGAAGAATGAGATACCCACCAATCTGAGTGAGCTTCATAAAAAATAAATACTTCTGCAAAAATATGTAAAAGAAATGAGATTATGAAGCCACAAATTTCTATTGCCAAGCAAGAATGCTTTTCAGAAGCCTGCATCTGTTGTAAACAGACCAGACGGATATACACAGAAATAGAAAGCTTCAAAGAAAGGGTGTGATTCACATGCCTTGCTTTAATAGCAGTATCAAGCTTTCTTTTGAAGTAGATTGGTCTTCGAAGCAGGTGTCCTAAAGGTGCCATCGGACTGCTGAATATCAGCTGGTATTTGAAAGCTTGCCAGCTTGAAGGCCATTAATTGACAAGCTGTGAAAGTCCAGCATCACTGGGAAGGAAATTATACAAAGGGGTGAGCCCTGATTCCTCGCACCTCACTCGGAGAAACAGTAGAGGGAGCTGCCAATCTTTCAAGACCAAAGTGTATGCAACTTCAATGATTGACCTCTACAAAAGAATTTCACTGGGCAGAAATCACTATAATGCTTTTAATTGCCATATGGCACTTGATTTATATCCTTTTCCCAAAGTACCAACTCAGAATTATTTGCGGGGGAAAATAAAACAGAAACAAACTATCTTATTCTTGCTGATGGTTCCCAATTGCTGAGATTCATGTGGTGCTGAAAATCTGACATTGTGACTTTCTGAAAGAGGCCATATACAAAGAGATAAGATCATGGTTACAATAGATACTGTATGGCTATTTAAATCCCTTCTTGCCTGTAAGGATTATATTTTTGAATAAATAGAGGTAAATTTTTATTTTCCCCTTTATAAGAATGTGCCTTAGGAGTAGAACAGGATTTGAAAGTGAGGACAAGGAGTAATTGTGAAGATTTTGTTGCAGATTTTTTAGTAAGTAATATAAAAATTACATAACACCAGAAATATTTATTCAGTGTCAACCACAACTCAAGATGAGGAGTACATCATCTCTCCCTTCACTTGACTGCTAATTGCCCCAGGCAATTCTTTTGAAAATACAACAAAGTGGTAAACTACAAAACAGCAGAAAACCTGGCAATATTAAATGGTGAGAGAGCCTCATATGAATGCAAAATTGGTTACTAGAAAAAGCATTCTGTGTGGTACAGAGCAATTAAACATGGTGCATTGACATTAAGGAGTGTCTCATTGCATTTGCTGAGGAAGAAGCTATCCTGGTAGACAGATACCTCATTGCTCTCATTTCTATTCTCTACACAGGCTCAAATTTGACAGGCCTAGTAGCTGAGAGAAAAGATTTGGGGGAAACTGCCTCAGTCCAGCTACAGCCTAGGAGCCAGTGTTTCCTGAAGACGGGTTGAGGAGTCAGTGATTGGGTAACAGACACAGTAGCTCGGAGACTATGTGAATCTGTTCCCTTTATTTTTCAGAAAGCTCAATGTTTTATACAATTTTTTAGGCTTAGGTCATGCAAGCAGTAAAAATAGCACATGCAGTTATTCATGAAACAAAGTTTCACAAGCACCTGTTAATCATAACAACCCATAGTTCAAAACACAAACTTTATTGTCTCCAGACACCAAATACTTGGAAGGTTTCTTTCTTTTTAGGCTTTTTATAAATGATAAACTATAAGAGGGTATTTGAACTCTATCCTTAGTGAACAACAGCCTTTACTCTTTTTCTCTAACTGGGAACCAAGGTCTGTAGATAAGCACCTCTCCATGTTGTGTATCCACTCTTTTCCCTAGCTGGGAGCCAAGGTCGGCCTTTGGACAGATAAGCACCTCCATGTTAAATTGTCAAGGAGGCTTTTGTGCTGTGGGAACAGGCCTGTGTATTCTTTTGATTGTTTTATACTTTCTTTGTAAACCTCAGCTATCATAGGTGGGGCCACTTTTGTCCAAATAGGGGCTAACAACTCAGCCTGCTGCAGCTGAAGCATAAATTACTTAACACTTGAGTTCCAGGGTGGAAATTGCTGATCAACTTCAACTAGAACAATATCCACATATCCCTTACAATTGGTGGTCATTACTTCTAATTCATTTACAAATTCCCCCAATCATGTCATTCTTTTAGCATTTGTTTCATTAGAGTTTAATACAATATTAGTTATGAGTATTATTCCTAAACATAAAGTAATCATAATAATTAGAAGCAGTAACCTTTCTAGGAAGCAAAAAGCACATATTCCTTTTCTCCATCCCCATCCATTTCTTGGAAGATGAGTTCCTTGAACCTCTCTTCCCCATATCTGGACCTTGTCAGACAATATGGTTAGAAATCGCTGTGGCAGGAAACTATCATTCATCCTTTTTGCTATCAGCATCTTCATTCTTCATCAACAATATGATCTATTTGTATTGAAGTAGAATCAGAAAGTGTACAAATATGGGATTACTGATATTTAAATTTCACATCTGTATGGAACAGAATATTGAATGATCCCTTTTGAAATATCAATATTGGCTAGGTGTGGTGGTGCATGCCTGTAAATCTCAGAGAAGGATGTGGCAATCCTCCCCCAAAAACAATCTCAAAACAATCAACAATTGAAAACCCTATGAGAGTCCATATGAGTCTGACCTGACTCCACAATGGTTCCTAACAATAGGAGGTGGAGGTAGAAGAGTCATAATTTCAAGGCCAGAGGCAGCCTAAATAACTCAGTGATATCCTGTCTCATGATAAAAAATAAAATCGATGCAGGGGTGCAGCCCAGTGGTACAGCACTGGCAATGTGCAAGGCCCTGGTTTTAACCTCTTAGTAAGCAAAAAACTAAAAATAATAATAAATAAATAAAATAAAATGAAAATAAAATAAACCTGTCAAAATATAAAATGTTCTATGTGATGCCAGGTGCCATGAGTCACCCCTGTAATCCCAGCAGCTCTGAAGGCTGAATTAGGAGGGTGGCAAAATTGAGGCCAGAAGCAGATTGCACAACATAGCCAGACCCTATCTCAAAATAAAAAAAAATAAAAAAGGGCTTGAAGTGTGGCTCAGTGGTAGAGCACTTGCCTAGTATGCAGGAAGCCCTGGTTTCAAACTCCAGGACTGCAAAAGTAAAAAATAAAAAATAAAAAAGTTTTATGTGAAGTCATTCACAGAGGAGATGCACTTGCTAACCCTGCACACGAAGAAGATACTTCTATAGCAATTATCATAATGGCACTGTATTGTTTGAAGACATATAGTCTTAATTTGAAGATATAAATACTATCTATTTTAGCTGCTATGTTATTCCTAGAATGAATGCAAGCAACTGCAAACTGAAATGTTTCCGAATCACAACTTAAAATTGTTTTATCAAGCAACGGTTATCTGTGATATCTTTAGGGACACAAAGCATCCTAAGAACATTAGTTAATCTGGCTTTAAATGTATATCAATTATTTCTTTGTCAATAGATTTATTTTAACTTTATATTTTGAAATGAACTTAGATTTAAAGAAGCATTACAAAGGTAGTACAGAAACCATCCACCAAGCTTCTACTAACATCAAGGTTCTCAGAACCATGTGTGAGAGGCAGCATTCTGTCACTTTAAAAGAATATCTGACATAATCGGTTTATGAGGAAACAACAGCTTATTTGGGCTCAAAGGTTTGGAGGTTCCAGTTCAGGATTAATGGGCCCATTGCTTTGGGTCTCAGAAGAGCTTCCAGATGGCCATGCCAAGGAGCACACAATGAAGCAAAAATACCCACTTTATCCACCAGGAAGTAAAGAGCAGAAAGAAGAGATTAAGACCCTGAAATCCTTCAGAAGGCATACTGCCAAAGACTAAGTGCCTTGTACAAGGCACTTCCTCTTTAATGTTCCAACACCTCTCAACAGTTCCACTGAGTGAGCCAAACATTTAACACAAGGATCTGTGTGGAACACTTATCCAAACTATAACACTGTGTTGTACTTATCAAACATAATATATTAACATTGTTAGGTGCCATTGAGTCAGATCCAACTCATAGAGACCCTCATAGGGTTTTCAATGGCTGATTATTTTGGGGTCGCTTCGGGAGGGCACTGCCACATCATTCTCCAATTTTTGTGATGTTGGGGATCAAAGCTGGGTCCTTAAAGAGTGTGGAGCAGCACTCTACCAAATGAGATAAGCCCCAACCTGTATTAACATTCTTGTTGTTGCTGTTAGGTGCTGTCTAGTTGGTATCCGACTCATAGCGACCCTACATACAACAGGGGAAACACTATTGTCAGTGCTTCTCTGCTATTCATAGGGTTTTCAATGGTGGATTGACTGGGAGGGGGTTGCCAGGTCCTTCTCCCAAGCCTACAGCATCTGGTGTTCCCAGGCAGTCTCCCGAGTACTAACCAGGCCTGACCCTGCTTAGCTTCTGAGATCTGAAGGGATCTGGATGCCACAGGGCTATGGCTGCAGGTGTATTAACATTAGTGTAATATTATTAACTACTACAGGCTTTATTCAGCCTGCAGCTATAGTACTGTGACCTCCAATCCTGTCAGATCTCGGAGGCTAAGCAGGATCAGGCCTGGTTAGTACTTGGATGGGAGACTGCCTGGGAACACCAGGTGCTGTAGGCTTGGGAGAAGGTCCTGGCAACCCACTCCCAGAAATCAATCTGCCATTGAAAACCCTATGAACAGCAGAGAAGCATTGACAATAGTGCTTCGCCTGTTGTATGCAGGGTTGCTATGAGTTGGATACTGACTCGATGGCACCTAAAAACAACAACAGAATTTATTCAGACTGCACCAGTTCTTCCACTAATGTCCTCTTTCCTTTCCAAAATACAATATGGAACATCATTTTGATTTTACTTGTCAAGTTGCCTTAGTCTGCTTTAATCTGGCAATTTCTCCTTTCTTGTCTTCTTAAAACCTTGAAATTTTTGAAGAGTACCACTTTACTTTGTTGAATATGGACATGTCTGATGTTTTCTGATGAATTTTAGGGAAAAATCCTACAAAGATTATGTGCCTTTCTCATCATATCACATCAGAGACTGCACATCAACATGACTCATCAACAGTGATGTTAACCTTGATCATTTGGCTAAAGTCATATTTGCCAGATTTCTGCCTACTTTAAACCTATTATTTTCCTGATTTACTACTCAATTACATAGAAGTGAGCCACTAAATCCAGCTACATTCCTGAAAGTGGAGAGGATGTAAAATATTTACTGATGAAGATCAAAAACCATAGCCTTCAGTATGAGTTGCTACTAAACATCAACAAAACAAAAATCCTTAAGACTGGGTCAGTAAGCAACTTCACAATAAATGGAGAAAAGATTGAGGTTGTCCATGATTTACTTTGCTTGGCTCTATAATCAATACCCATGGAAACAATAGTCAAGAAATCAAAAGATGCATTGCTCTTGGAAAATCTGTGGCAAATGATCTCTTTAGAATATTGAAAAGTAAAAATGTCATATTGAAGATGAAGGTGTGCCTGAAGGTGAAATAACATGCCATATTATTTTCAGTCACATCACATAGTTGTGAAAGCTGGACATTGAACAAGGGAGACAAGAAAGAATTGATGCTTTTAATTATGGTACTAGAGACATCTATTGAATATACCATGGACTGCCAAAAGAATCAACAGATCTGGCCTAGAAGAAGTGCAACCAGAGTGCTGCTTGGAAGCAAGGATGGCTAGACTGCATCTTACATATTTTGGACATGTAGTCAGGAAAGACCAATCCCTGGAAAAAGACATCATGTTTGGGAGAGTGGCAGGCAGCAAAAAAAAGGAAAACCCTCCACCATATGGATTGACACAATGTCTGCAACAATGGGCTTAAACATATATGAGATCATGTGCCTGGCACAAAATCGGGAAGTGTTTCAATCTGCTGGACATGTTGTTGCTATTAGTAGGATTCAATTCAATGGCACCTAACAAGAACAACATGCAAAGAAATGCCAATTATGTGTCTTATGCAAAAGTTAACACAAAATGAATAATATATAAAACTTAGATTATTGAATTTATAGAAGAAAATAAACAAGACACATTTTTATGATATCATGTTTTTAGAGATTTCACAAAAATCATGGTTTCATAAAAATATTAATAATTTTGTCTTCATGAAAGTTAATTCTGCTCTGTGAAAAGCACTACAAATTCCATGAACACAAATATATGGAAAAATATTGCTAAATCATGCCTCTGACAAAGGACTCTGACAAACTCTTTAACTCTTCAAACTTAATAATAGCAAAATAAGAAATCCATTAAAAAGAAAACAAGATATCTGAATAGACTCTTTACTAAAGTTGATCTTCTCATGGCTACTAAGCACATATAAAGATCAAATTCATTAATCATCAGTTTTAAAAATTTAAACAAAAATGAAATATTCACATGTTCTTAAGGAATCAAAGTATTCTCATATATTCTTAATAAAATAGAAAATGTTGGAAGTAGTTTGGAAAATATTGGTAATTTCCTTGTATTAAAACAGGTAATTACTATGATCCAACAATCCCATTCTTGAGTACTTATCAAGTAGAAATGAAGATTTATGCTTCTGTGAACTTTTGTATGTAAATGTTTATAGTGGTTTTCTTCATAATAGGAAATAATTGGAAATGATATAAATGTCCTTTACCTGGTTAATGGTTATGCAAACTATGATACATTTATTCAATGGAACAGTACCTTGGAATAACATATAATACAGTCATGGAACACATGGATGAGTCTCAAACGTATTGTGATAAGTAGAGGAAATATGATTTCAGAGGCAATATTCCATTTATATGTATTAAAAATGCAAAATTTAATGAAGACAAAATCAATGGTCACTACAAAGGATTGTTCTGATGAGAGGGTGTCTATTTCAGTGACTTCATGATTCAATTTTATGAAGTGAATGTATTGACTATGTTTTGGGTTCACAATTGTGTTTATTTCTCAAAATCCATAGAAATGTACTCTAAAAATATTAATTTAATTTTGGTAAATAAGAGTAGCATTTAAAAAGTGCATTTTACCATATCAAGCTAAAAATGGCACCCCATGGTAAAACCGTATTTCACACTTAAATTTTGATGTTAACCACTTTACACTCTGATTTGCAGTTCTTCACCAATGTGGAATAGCTATTATTTCTACATCATACATCTTGGAAATATTTGAAATATATATTAGTTTCTTATGAAGTGTTGTGACCAAATACCTGACACATAATACCTGACACATAATACACAAATACCTGACACATAATACACATAAAACATAATACCTGACAGAAATAACAGAAGGAAGGTAGGACTAACTTTGGCTCCTGGTTTCAGAGTGTTCAATCCACCATGGCCAGTTCTGTAGTTTCTGGGCTCATGGTGAAGCAGAAAATCGTGGCAATGAAGAATGAAACAGAGGCTACTCACATATGTAGACAAGAAACAGAGAGTGAGGAAAGGACCAGGGGTCAGCTACAACCTTACCTTCAGTAACCTACTTCCTGCAGCTGGCCCTACATCCACAACTTACTAGAATTTCCCAAAATAGGACTTATGAGCTGGGGACCAAGCATTCAACACAGGAGTCTGTGAAATATATATCATAATCAAGCCATAAAATTCTTCCTTCTGCCTCAAAAATTCATGGTCACTTCATAATGAAAAATGCATTTACCCTATGTCCAAGAGACTCCAAAGTCTTACTAGTTCCAATATTGTTCAAAAGCAAAAATATAATGTCTCTTTGAGGCTCAAGGAAAACTCCTAGCTGTGAATTCCTGTAAAATCTGAAAGTTACATAGCTCTAATATATGGTAACATACAGTTAACCCATTCCAAGAATGAAATGGGAACATAGCAAGGAAGGATCAGACCAAAGCAAGACAGAAACCCAGCAAGGCAAACATTAAATCCTGTAGTTCAGTATCTAGGGCACAGAGTGGTATTATAGGCACTCCAACAGGTTTGGGTAGTCCCACCTCTATAGCATTGCCACTTGACGTGGCCTCTCTCCTGAGCTAGCTTGATTTGTTACCTGTGGGTTTCCGTAGCAAATATTCCACATTTCTGGCATCTCCAGCATTCTAACATCTGAATTGAATCTCTGGCTTTACATTCACAGCTTTACACATTACTCTTTTCAGGGTAGCCTGCAGAGACCTTCATAGAGTTTCCTTTGAAATCTGAGAGGAAGCCTCAATGATCCTCTCTTGGATACTGGATGCCTGCAAAGACAGCATCATTTGGATGATGCCAAGGTCTGGTGCCAGCTTGGGCAGTGGCTGGTTCTCTCTAGCATAGCTGTAGCAGCCTGTGAGTGTTCAGGATGCTGAAAAAGGTGAAAGAGATCATGAGTAAACACTTTTCTGGATTTCCCTATACCAATAGGGTGCCCTCAAGGTACTGTCTTCCCAAAGGAAAGTCTGTCAAATGATTTCACTCTTTTATAAGCTTGAGCCTGCAATGGGTTGGGTATGACCACTTCTTGAGGTGCCTTTAGGGCATCTTTCCCATTATGCTAATGCAAAGTAGTTGATTTCTTTTTAATGGTGCTAACTTCCATAAAAACCATACCTCCATTTTCTGCAACTTTAAACAGGCTCTTTTTCTGGCCAAACCACATTTTTCAAGTCTTTCCACTCTGCTTTTAGCTCCCAGTTCTCACTGTAAATGTGGCTAAAAACATTAAGCAACAATTGTGCACACAGCCTGAATGCTATGTGATATACAGATGATTCCTCTAGGCTTGACCTGATGATTGCTATATTGACGCAAAACACCTGGTATGCCTCCAGGGAGCCTTGGACTGCAACCATGGTGAAAGAGTGGTTCCAAAATATACAAGTTAGCTATGTCTATTGTAATGTATTAAGCTTCCTTCCTGGAGGGAGGAAAAGGAGGATCATAAGTCTCTCCAATGATACATGTATATATGCATATATATATATATATATGCTCTCTATGGGCTGTGGTTTAGCTCAGATGGTAGAGTGATGCTCTGCACTCTCTGAGGCCCTCAGTTTGATCCCCAGCATCACAAAAATGGGAGAGATATGTGGCAGTCCACTCCTGAAGCAGTCCTGAAACAATCAGCCTCTGAAACCCCTATGAGGGTGGCTATGAGTCAGACTGGACTCAATGGCACCTAACAACAACAATAACATACTCTGTATAACTTCTGTGGCAGATATAAATTCTGTTATACACTGAGTAAAAGGATAGAAGTTTTGCTGCCATATTCCAGGTTTTGCTCCTGACTCAATCACTTGCCTCTTCAAGTGAAAGCCAGAGGAAACACAGACCAAAGGATGACTTACATTGAATTTTGTGAATCATGAATATATTGGGAGATTTATACAGGAGCGGTATGGGTAATGCATGAATAGTCTTTATGTACAGCTACACTGAGGGAAGGAACCCCACCCCCAGAAGTTCTCACCAAGAGGTCTCACAGGGCTTAGCCTCTCTCCTTCCCAAGTTGGCTTCCTTGCATGACTGGTCTTCATTCTCCCAAGTAGGCTTCCATACAGGAGTAGCATAGGACTCCCTGGCTGCCTCATGGACAGGCAGCTGTACTAACAATAAGTTTCCCCATGATCTGTTCCCCTCTTCTCTTCCATTCTGCTCTGCTCTTTTAGGCTCTGCTTTGCTCCCTAGTGTGTTACCTCATACACACACACACACACACACATATATACACACTATGTGTGTGTATATATATATACATATATATATATACATATGTATACATATACATATACATACATATATACATATATATATATGGTGTGCTACCTTATATATATATACACGCATATGTATGTGTGTATATATATGTATATGTATATGTATATGTATGTGTATATATATATATATATATATATATATATATATATATATATATATATATATATATACATAGTGTGTTACTTCATACTGCCACATATCTCTCCCAGTTTTGTGGTGCTGGGGATCAAACTGAGGGCCTCAGAGAGTGCAGAGCATCACTCTACCACCTGAGCTAAACCCAGGCCATAGAGAATCTGTTGTTGTTATTGTTGTTAGGTGCCATCTAGTAGATGTCCGACTCATAGTGACCCTGTGTACAACAGGCGAAACACTATTATCAGTGCTTCTCTGCTGTTCATAGGGTTTTCAATGGCAGATTGATTTTTGGGAGTGCGTTGCCAGGTATGTTTCCCAAGCCCCTAGCCCCTGGTGTTCCCAGGCAGTCTCCCATCCAAGTACTAACCAGGCCGGACCCTGCTGAGCTTCCAAGATCTGAACCAGGAAGGGATCAGATGCCACAGGACTGTTTCTTCAGGCTACAGGAAGTATAGATAAGGTTTATTAGGGATATCAAAACTTCAGAGAATGATTACTAGGAAAACTGAGGTAAATGGAGAAATTTAGGCAAATCTGGAAAGGAAATTAGAAAAACCTGTATTGGGAGGGTGAATCAGCATAAGGATGATTCTGTTGCCTAGGGGAAAATAAAGGACCCAGAGAGAACAGAAGAGTTAAGTAGGCCTTTAGAAGGGAAGGGGCTTTGGATAGAGAGAGAAGATGGGGGCCCAAAACAATAGAGGCATGCAAATGATTGGTGGAGAGAGAAGAGTAATGAGTGGAGAGGAAAAAGGAGGATGAAGAACAGAGAGAAGGAATGGGCACATGCTCCCTCTAGTTTTATTCAAATAAGGGCATGTCTAGTGTGGTATTGGGCTAGGATTTAGCTCAGTTGGTAGAGTACTGCTGCGCTGCAGCCTCTAAGGTCCTAAGTTCAATTCCCACCACCGCAAAAATGGGAGAAGGACCTGGCAATCCACTCCCAAGGCAATCCTGAAACAGTCAGCCATTGAAAACCCTATGAGAGTTGCTATGAGTCGGATACTGACTCGATGGCACACAACACTAACAAGTGTGATATCAGCCCTGGGCTCCCAGCTCTGGGTAGCTTGTGTGACATGTGCTGACGGTCTTTGTTTTACAAATGGCTCAATGGCTTAGATAGGGTCTGAGACCCATTAGAAAATGTCCTTCAAATGTCCTCAGAGAGGCAAGTAGCTTCATTCATCGTGGAACCATTTTCATTCATTCCCCTTTTCCTCAATCTTGCCTGCTAATGGCTACTAAGAATTCATAGCAATGGTGCCAAAACAGAGACAGAAAGAATCAAAACTGATTTGAAGAGTGTCCAAAGGAGATGCAAGGGAACTCCAGACTCCTGTTAGTGATCCATTTTGGGGTTGGACCTTGACCTAGTTCTGTAGATCTTGACTACAATCCAAATCCCTGCCTGGAACAATGTTATGGATTGCAAATGACTAACCCATGTCCTGGTTATTCAGGCATGAAACTGTGTTTCTGGCGTAGGGGATGCCCTCCCACTTATGGTGTGTTTCATTGCTGTGGGATCAGTGGTGTGGCTTCTGCTATGTGTTACAGGATATATAGCTGGGGTGGAGCTGTCCGTATGGAGGGTGCTTGAGCACATAAAGATAAATGAGATAAAGGTTTTGGTTTACCATTTCTTGTAACTGGGGAGGCACAAAGGAAAAAGAGTATAAGTTGGATCTGTGCTAGAGCACTTCCACTGGGATCCAGGAATTTGCAACCCATGAGAGATGTCAGACAAAAAAAGAAAAAAAAATGGGAGTACAGTGAAACTCCAGCACAAAAGGATTTTTAAATTCTGCCATTTGGGCCAGAAGAAAACACAATGAGTGCTGACTGAAAGGCAGACCAGGTAGTAGAAAGGCTCTATACCTCACAGGCTCTGGCATAGTGTGGGGCAGCAAGCCTGCCAGCAGAGTTTTTGTTTAAAGGGACAGTGCCCCTTTGGTGTCTTGATGAGAGGTGGCCACTTGGGGAGGTATTTTCACATGTTGTTGTTACATGCCTACCAATCCAACCCTCTGTACAACAGAAAGAAATACTCCTCGACATTGTGCCATGCCCGGCCCTATGTCAGTGCTTCTCTGCTATTCATAGGGGTTTCAATGGCAGATTGTTTTGGGATTGTTTCAGGAGTGGGTTGTCAGGTCCTTCTCCCAGTTTGTGATGCTAGGGATTGAATCCAGGGCCTTAGCTCAGAAGAGCATTTTACCAACTGAGCTAAACTTCAGAATTTTCCCAGGTTAGGCTGCCTCTTGCTGTTGTTGTTAGGTGCAGTGGCGTTGGTATTTGATTCACAGTGACCCTATGCACAACAGGCGAAACACTATTGCTAGTGCTTCTCTGCTATTCATAAGGTTTTCAATGGCTGATTGCTTTTTGGGAGTTTGTTGTGGAGTCCTTCTCCCAAGCCTACAGCACTTGGTGTTACCAGGTGGTCTCCTACTCAAGTACTAACCTGGCCTGACTCTGCTTAACTTCCAAGATCTGATGGGATCAGACATCACAGTGGTATGGCTGCATGCTGCCTGAGAACTCAAAAACTGCTGCAGCTGTGGTCCTGTGGACCAAACCAGGCTGGTGTCAGCACTCAGTGTCATCCACAAGGTGCTGGTTTTATAGGAATGCAAGGTGCATGAGTGAAGGGACTTATATTAAAGTCTCAGAAACTGTGTATAATAGAGGCAATCTTTAATATCTAGTTCCATTGGTCAGACAGAACTCAGTTTACTGGAGTGTTATGCAAGAAGCTAAACTGTTAGTCACCTCAAGATTGGTGTTGGGCTCTGGAAGTCATGTTGGGTCATATGATGGGACATGGTCTTTATCAAATAGAAAAGGCATTGGCATATTTGAGTGACTTAGACTGCCTTGCAAATTAAGTTTATAAAATGCTAAAGCAATCAAAAGATGAAAAGAAAGAAAAGGAGTTAGGTCTTGTCTGGGAACTCAAAAGCAAATATGGCAAACTGGAGTTTCTAGGGAAATGACTGACAAAATGCCAAATGCTTTCCATGTAAATCTCTGGAAGCCTGTAAAGCCTGGTACACAGTTCACTAAGGGAATGGAGATGACATTCAGGGTACTTTCCCAAGGTTACCAACACAGTCCAACTATTTGCCATCATGGGAGGGCTGAGAAATTCTTTGTTGTCTTGCCTATCTACTGTAAAAAAGGTTTATATAATGCTTTCCTCTAAGTGTCCTACAGATTTAAAAAGGCACCTGGAAAATGTGCATGTGCACCTAATATAGAGAGGATGGGAAAATAATCTGAAAATAGTACAGAGATCAAATACTGCTTAAACATTTTTGGGAGTGTCATGGTTGATTAAGACACATATGACACCTGACAAGGTTGTGTAAAAATCCTACAGCAAAATCTTTGCATCCTACACATCTGACAGAGGATTGATACCTAGGATATATAAAGAACTCAAGAGATTAAATACCACAGTAACAAATAATCTAATAAGTAAGTGAGCAATAGAATTGAATAGACAATTATTACAAAGGCTACAGAAATGGCAAATGGACATATGAAAATAAAGTTCAATATCCTTAGCTACCAGGAAAATGCCAATCAAAACTACACTGAGATTCCATCTCACCACAGTCAGAATGGCTAGTATCTACAAAACATACATCAACAGATGCTGATGAGGATGGGGGAGAAAGGAACACTTTTATACTGCTAATAGGAGTGCAAATTACTCCAGCCATTATGGAAATCAGTATAGAAGTACCTCAGAAAACTAAGATTAGAGGTTCTACATGATCCAGCTATACCACCTCTGACAGTGTTTCTCTGCTATTCATAGGGTTTTCAATGACAATTGTTTTAGGAGTGGCCTGCCAGGTCCTACTCCCTAGTTTGTCTTAATCTGGAATCTCAGCTGAACCATGTTCACCATGGGTGGCCCTGATGGTTTCTGGAATAGCAGTAGCATAGTTTTCAGCATCACGGCAACACTCCAGCCCCGAGTTTGGCAAACTGACAGAACATGAGGCAGTCATTCCAACAGAACTAGGAAACATTGCCTGGTTTAAAGTCAAGAAAGGTATGTGTCAGTGCCATATCCTATCACCATACCTTTTCAATCTCTATGCTGAGCAAATAATCTGAAAAGCTGGACTTTATGAAGAATAATAGGGCATCACAATTGAAGGAAGACTCATTAACAAACTGTGTTATGCAGATGACAGAACTCTGCTTTCGGAAAGTGAAGAGAATTTGAAACATTTACTAATGAAGATCAAAGAACACACCCTTCAGTGTGGACTGTACCTCAACATCATCAAAACAATAATCCTTACAACTGAGTCAGTAAGCAACTTCATGATAAATAGAGAAAAGATTGAAGTTGCCCAAGATTTTGCTTTACTTGGTTCTGCAATCAACACCTGTGAAAGCAGCAGTCAATAAATCAAAAGACACATTGCATTGGGAAAAGCGGTTGCAAAAGACCTCTTTAAAGTATTGAATAGTGAAGATGTCACATTGAAGATGAAAATGTGCCTGACTCTAGCTGTAGTATTTTCAGTCACATCATATGTTTATGAAAGCTGGACATTAAACAAAGGAGACAGGAGAAGAATTGATGCTTTTAAATTATGGTGCTGGGGATGATTTTTTAATATACCATGGATTTCCAAAAGAATCAACAGATCTGTCCTAGAAGAAGTGCACCCAGAGTGCTCCTGGGAAGCAAGGATGGCTAGACTTTTCATACCTATTTTGGACATGTAGTCAGGAGGGAATCAATCCCTGGAGAAGGACATCATATTTAGGAGAGTGGTAAGTCAACAATAAAAAAGAATATCCTCAACTAGATGGATTGACACAGTGTCTGTAACAATGGGCTTAAACATTAACAAGATCATGGCACAGAATCAAGGAATGTTTCATTTTGTTGTACATAGATTGGCTATGAGTTGGATCTGATTTGACACACCTAACAACTACAACAAATCACCTTCAGGAATATACCCAAAGGAAAATAAATCATCACACCACAGGGAAACCTGTACTTCCATGTTAATTGCAGCACTCTTCACAATTGCAAGGGTATAGAAGTGCCCAGATGTCCATCAAAAGATGATTGTATTAAAATGTGGTATATATACATGATGAAATATTATTCTGCAGTAAAGAAGAATGAAATTATGTCATTTTCAGCAAAATGAATTGAACTAGACCTCATCATTTTAAGTGAAATAATCCAGATTCAAAAAGTGAAATACTTCATGTTCTCTCCTACATGGTAGTTACACCTATATTAAAGAATCATGTGTACATATATATACATATATACATATATACACACATATACATACATACATGTATGTATGTATATGTGTGTATATATACATATATACATATATATACATGTATGTATGTATATGTGTGTATATATGTATATATGTGTGTATATATGTATATATGTATATATATATATGCCTGTAGCTATAGCCCTGTGGCATCTGATTCTGTCAGATCTCGGAAGCTAAGCAGGGTCAGGCCTGGTTAGTACCTGGATGGGAGATCACCTGGGAACACCAGAAGCTGTAGGCTTGGGAGAAGGACCTGGCAACCCCTCCCAAAAATCAATCTGTCATTGAAAACCCTATGAACAGCAGAGAAGCACTGACAATAGTGTTTCCCCTGTTGTACAGAGGGTTGCTATGAGTCAGATACCGACTCGACGGCACTTAACAACAACAACAAATATATGTGTGTGTGTGTGTGTGTGTGTGTGTGTGTATACACACACACACAATTATACACAATTACACTTATTTAATATAGGAAAATACAAGTAGACCCAACATGAGTGAGGAGGGGATGAGAAGGCAGGAGAAGGGTATGGAAAAGGTGGAGGACCAATACAGAGAGGTAGAGGAATAGTTAAAGTACAAAATACAGGATACAACTCTATGAAAATCCAAAACAAAGTCATGTTATGCCTCATAAATATGTACAATTATCATTACATGTTAATCAAAAATATTTTTGTAAAATATTGAAGGACATGGAAGCATCAACAATCTTGACTTGATAATTACACATTGTATATACGAACTGAATTATCACCCTATATCCCATAAATATGTATAAATAAAATACAAAAATAATATAAAAATCTGATAACAAGCAAAAAAAATTCTACAGCACCATGTGTTTATAAATATAAAACAGGTATAATTGTTCTAGAGCTCCTGGGGTATTGATGCTTTTTTATGCCCCATCTGGCCCAAGTTCCTTCTCCTTTGCATACCTTGGTAAATAGTGGTTACAAGTGGGATTAGGACCAAAGGATACAAGTGACCTTTGAGCACGCTAAGATTCTAGAAGGACAAGCAAAGCAGCTATGTGCACCATGCTCCAGGCCCCTTTGTATTAGAAGTTATGAGAAGCCCAGAGGTTTATAGCTGGGGGCTATGGCAGAAGCAACCTGAGCAAACAGTCCCTATAGGGTTTTAGTTCCAATCATGGAGAAGGACAGAAGCCCAGAATATGTCACTAGAATATGTCACTAGAACAACAGTTGTTAGCCATTTATAAATCACTGCAACAGATCCTTCACTGGTTCTACTTTGTTTTTATGTTAGGTGTCTGTCGAGTCAGTATATGACTCTTAGAGACCCTCAAAGGTTTTCAATGGCTGACTGTTTCAGGATTGCCTTGGGAGTGGATTGCCAGGTCCTTCTCCCATTTTTGCGGTGCTGGGAATTGAACTCAGGACCTCAGAGACTGCAGAGCAGCTCTCTATCAACTGAGCTAAATCCCAGCCCCGGTTCTACTTTAGTGACAGTAAAATACAGCTTGTCCAGTGAAAGCCTGGGTTAAAGGAGTTTTGTCCAAACTTCTTTCTGGAGTGTCACAAAATCAGACTCTGTAGAAGTGGCAGGCATCTTTATATCAATGCAGTGTAATGTCTGCAAACACTGTTACCAATCCCTTGCAAGCTGTGTGGGGCCTGTGTCCTCTTAAACCACTAAACCTTTAGTAATTGAACCAATAGCCAGAACAAATAAGGTACTAGAAGGGACACTGCAAATGCCTGGTGCCCTGTGGTATGAGTGGGGGCACCAAATAGGGTGACAGCAGTAATTCAGTTAAACACAGATACCATGTAGTTCAAAAAGGGAGAGGACAAAGTAGCCAATGGGTGAAGTTATGAGCAGTATAGATAATGGTGACTCATGAGAGGTAGCATGTGATAATCTGTACTAAGAGGTGGGTTATATTCAAAGCCCTGTATTTATAGATGTCCCAATGGGAAAAACAAGGAATGGCAAGCGCTGAATTGACCACTATGGGAACAACAAATGTGGAAGGACATATGTAGTAGAGTTCAATAAGAGTCAGAGTCCCTGGTAGCCTGCGATATAGCAGCCCACTGCCAACTGAGACCTCCTGGGAATCAGGAAGCAGTAGCCATGAACAAAATACAAGCCATCTCCCCCAAAATACCACTAGGGTCTGTTGACTGGGTTAGTGCAAAGTCTGACCACAACGGAACTAAGACAAACTGGAAAAATTGCTCAACTGGTGGTTTTCTGACATTCTACATGTTGTCCATGTGCATGAGGTCTTGTTCTTGGTAATAGCAACAAGAGATGGTGCTATAGTGGGGTTAATACATAAATCAGCCTGTCCAGTAGGAGATTGGCATGCATACTATATAGGGCTTATGTTTGTGGTTGAGGGATGCAGTCATGCCCTCTACTGTGTAGACACTGCCATTCCCATGCAAGTGAGCAAAACAGTACCCCAACCATCAAGGGGTTCACTCAACTCAGAGTTACCAGTGGGTGCCCTGGAGAAGTAATGGGCATGGGGGCACTCATTTCACAAACATCGATGTCTAGAATTGGTCCTTCCACTTGCCTTACAACCCAGTAGGGGCTGGATTAATTGAAAGGAAAAAGTGGATTATTAAAGCAATTGTTAAGCAGCTTTTACAAAGGCACTTTCAGAAGTCCTCTGGTTATTAAATGAAAATCTCAGTGCCAGAGGTGGGCTGTCTCCCTACAAGTTGTTGGCCAAGGACCCCCACGAGGGCCCTCACACCATTTTAGGCTAATACCACCACTGTTGGTTGCATGCCAGAACTGAATAGTGAGTCCTTATTGCTAAAACGTCCATGTGCCCTAATAGCAGAACATGGAGACATCAAACTGTGACTAAGTGAAAGCTCCCTCACTACTGGCTAGAATATTCATAAAGATGGAAGGCACTATGCAAGCTTCTGGGTGAGAATTATCAGCAATGGTCCTCATAGGGTGTGTACCCCAGTATCAACGTTCCAGGTAAAATGTGCCTGCTGATGAAGTAGTGGTGTGGATGTTATGGATGTGACCAATGACTGAATGGGTTTAAGGACCATCCCACAGGATGGCACCCATGCTTGGAATTGGAAGTCAGGATAGAAAAAAACCTTGTGGCTGAGGAGATCATTGGGCTCAGTGGGGAATCTATTGCTGTTACTGCTTTGTTAGAGGGATAGGATAGTCCTGTTAAATTGCCTTCTAAACATTTGTGTTTAAATCTGTATAAAAGGCATTGTGGATTAGTTGTAGTAAGAGATATTTTTGCTCATTGGTGTGAATCATTCCCTCCTAACTGAAGTTAGACATTTTTAATTGGAGCTTATGCTATTTCAGCCTGCAGCCATACCACTGTGGCATCCGATCCCTTTAAATCTCAGAAGTTAAACAGGGTCAGGCCTGGTTAGTACTTGGATGGGAGACCACCTGGAAGCACCAGGTGCTGTAGGCTTAGGAGAAGGACCCAACAACCCATTCCCAAAAAGCAATCAGCTATTGGAAACCCTATGAATAGTAGAGAAGCAGTAACAATACTGTTTCACCTGTTGTACTTGGGGTCACTAAGAACTGAAAACTGACTCCCTAGCACTTAATAACAGCATGTAATTTCAGAATAAATGCTACTATGATCTATAGTGTCACTGTGCTGTGGCACCCCAATGGACAGCCCTAAATAGAAGAAAATAATCACATATATATATACACATACACACACATACATACACACACATACACACATAGATATACATATATACATATACATATATACATATACTATATATGTTCATATACATATGTACATATGTGTATATATACATGTGTGTGTCTGAATATATATATATATATATATATATATATATATATATATATATATATATAGACACTCCCTCTGAGGTTGAGGGAGTATTCCAGAAGAGGGGGCAGAAAGATTGAAACACCTAGAGGAGCAGGTGAAGTGTTATGTAGACAATTCCTCTGGGGTGGACCTACAGTCAAAAGAAGGGGCTGGGGTTTAGTTCACTTGACAGAGTGTTAGTCTACACTGTCTAAAGCACTGAGTTCGATACCCAGCACCACACAAAATGGGAAAAGGACCTTTCAACCCAGTCCTGAAATGATCCCTGAAACAATCAGCCACTGAAAACCCTATATATAGCAGAAAGGCTTAGATATAGTTCTGGGCATGGTACAGTCCTGAGGAGTATTTCATTTAGTTGTACATAGAGTCACTATGCATTAGACCTGACTTGACCACACCTAAAAACAATAGGTTAAAAGAACCAACAGATCTATCCTACAAAAAGTGCAAATAGAGTGCTCCTTGGAAGCAAGGATGCTTAGACTTCATCTTACATGTTTTGGACATGTGGTCAGCAGGGAAGAATCTCTGGAGGACATCAAGTTTGGGAGAGTGACAGGCCAATGAAAAAAATGAAGATGCTCAACTAGATGCATTGACACAGTGGCTACAAGAATGGACTTAAACATAAAAACAGATTGTATGTATGGCCGAGCATTGGGTACTCTTTCATTCTTTTGTACATAGGGTTGCTATCAATTGGACTCAACAGCACTTAATGAAAACAACAGGTCTATCATAATGTATCAGCTTGTGTTACTAGAGGAAGTGAAAGACTACAATGAGGGATATATGTGTGTGTGTATACACACATATATAACATATATATATAATATTATATATATATATATATATATATATATATATATATATATATATATATATGAGATAAACAACAGACTAGGGAGAAGAACATGGTTGGGGTTAAGCTCAGTTGGTAGAGTGTCTCTGTACTCTCTGAGGCCATAGGTTCAATCCCCAGCATTGCAAAAAAGGGAGAAGTGTGTGGCAGTCCACTCCTATGGCAATACCAAAACAATCAGCCCTTGAAAACGCCATGAGGTTTGGTACAAGTCAGACCTGTGTCAATAGCAACTAACAACAGCAACAGGGAGAAGAACAGAGCAGAGGGGAACAAAAGAAGGTGAAACTCATTAGTGGTACCTCTGCCCATGAGGCTGCCAGGGAGTCATGTGACATTCCTGTAAGTTAGCCCACTTTGGAGGGAGAGAAGACTGCTCCTGTAGGAATTCTACTTGGGAGGGACTTAATGATGGTGCAGCTTTGAGACCTCCTGGTGAGAATTCTGTAAATAAGAGGAGAGATTGCTGTCTCCATTATTGTTGGTGTTAGGTGACTTTGAGTTGGTGCCTGACTCATAGCAATCCTATGTACAACAGATGAAACACCATTGTCTGTGCTTCTCTGCTATTCATAGGATTTTCAATGACTGATTGTTTTTTGGGAGTGAGTTGCCAGGTCCTTCTCCCAAGCCTACAGTACCTGGTGTTCCCAGGTGGTCTCCCATCTATGTACTAACCAGGCCCGACCCTCATTAGCTTTTGAGATCTGATGGGATCCGATGCCACAGTGGTACAGCTGTAGCTGAACATAAATGTGCTCTGGGAGTTACCCACACCCCCTGAATAATTCCCCCAATAAACTCTTGGTTCGTAAAACCCAATGTGATTGATCCCTTGGTCTGTTTGCATTCCTTTTGGCTTTCATGTAACACTATGATGACTTGAAATTTTCTCCACCAAATAAATTTTGTACTTCACTACTTTTAAATTCAGCCTCATATAAAGTCTCAGGATATGGACAAACTGTAGAAAAATCCATCACCAGAATGCAACATGAATGGCCTCTAATCCAATCACCAATCCAGTCCTTGTTTTCATCTGAAAACTCATGAGCCTTCCCTGTCTGCATTCCTGCTGGCACTTTGGTCTCTTTAGTTCCTGGAAGAATCACACATTAAGCTCTTCTTACATCATTTTGGATTTCTCGAGCATAATTTTGCAGATGCTTTCAAGTTTCTCTCACAAACCAGTTCCAAAAATTTAAGAACCATGTTGTAAATTGTTATAGTAATGACCCCACTTCTTTGGTACAAATTTTCTATATTAGTTACTTTCGCATAGCTGTGACAAATACTTCACAGAAACAACTTAAGGAAGGACGAATTGAATTTATTTTGGCTTGAAGTTTCAGAGAGTTCAGTCCATCACGACTGGCCCCATTTTTTCTGGACCCCTGGGGTGGGAGAGCATCATGGCAATTAGGAGCATGTGGCAAAATCTATTCTGCAGAGAGTAATGGAGAGTGAGGAAGGGACCAGGGAACAGAAATCAGGTATAGCCTTCCAAGGCACATACCCCTTGATCTTCTTCCTGCAGCTAGGTCCCACCTTCTAAAGTCTCCATAACTTCCAAAAATAGCACCAGCTGGGACCCAACCATTCAACCCATGAGCCTGTGGAAGACCTTTCAAACTCAAACCATAACAAGAGGGTATAAATTATGTGATATACCAAAATCAAAAATCAAAAAACAAAAAAGCCAAAACAAAAAAAATTCACACATAACTCAGGTTACCTTGAGTATGAATCCTTTTTTATTTTTTTGTAGATTCTTTTCTTTTCTTTTTATTTGCACAAAATTTACCTATTCTTTTAAGCTAAATTAAAGCTTCAAGTTCTTAAATTTCTCAAAAATGCACAGCATTCTCTGTTGAATGTACTACTTCTGCTACACTTTGAAACAATGTTTTGGAATAAACCCAGGTTAATCCCAATTTGCAGACAAATTTTAGCTCTCAACCTTCCCTTTAGTCAGCCCATGTTGTATTTCCAGAACATTGCCTGGCACAGATTAGCTGACCAAAAAATAGGTTGAATAAGTGAATAAAAACATTGATTAATTTCATTTGTTTCCATTGATAACCTCCTCAGGGATTACTAAATTAAGCATTCCTAGTATCTGATTTTAAAAGATGGATGAGATGATCCAAGCAGAAAACCCATTAATCCACCATCATCATCTCTCAGCTCTCAATACTAGGGATGGCACTTTGGTCTAGAACATCTTTACAATGGAATTCTGTGGAAACAATATTTAATTGACCCCTTCTCCACAAAGTTATTTCCTTGGACTTGGCATAAAGAGTTCCCTGTAATGATCAAATTTCATTATCACAGTAGCCCAGAATGTGGCCATTGGAGTTTTGATTTTGAATGATTGATATGGGGGACAATTTTACAGTGCCTATTATCTCTTTAAAATGACTACATTTGAAATTTTACTTTGGAAATGTTTTACTATTTCAATTCCATTCACATATTTTTAATTCTCTGTTCTATCAAAACTATTCAGCAGTAAAAAATAACGAATTTGTATCATTTTCAGGAAAATGGATGGACCTGGAGATCATCATTCTAAGCAAAATAACCCAGTCTCAAAAAGAGAAATACTGCATATTTTCACTTATGTGGAAGCTAGATATATCTTATGCCTGCAGCTGTAGCCCTGTGGCATCCGATCCCATCAGATCTCGGAAGCTAAGCAGGGTCGGACCTGGTTAGCACCGGGATGGGAGACTGCCTGGGAACACCAGAAGCTGTAGGCTTGGGAGAAGGATCTGGCAACCCCCTCCCAAAAATCAATCTGCCATTGAAAACCCTATGAACAGCAGAGAATCACTGGCAATAGTGTTTCCCCTGTTGTACAGAGGGTCGCTATGAGTTGGATACCGACTCGACGGCACCTAACAACAACAACAAGATATATCTTAAAGGAAAAAAGTTTATATAACTAAATATAATGTTATATATATATATATATATATATATATATATATATATATATATATGATTGAAAAATACACAGAGATTAATCTAGAGTGGGGAATGAATGGGAAGGGGAGGCAGATGGGAAAAATTGGAAGGGAAGAGGGAGCTACATAAAGGAGTAATGAGAGAACAAGTGCAAACTACAGGATGTAATGATATGAAAATCTCATAATGAAGCTCATTTTATTGCATGCAATTTAAAAAATTATACTAAACCTCATAAATATGTACATTATTACATGCTAATCAAAACAATTAGAGTTTACAGAGATAGAATTTTTAACTATCCTGATCCGATTATTGCACATGGTATATATGTACTGAATTATAACTCTGTAACACATAAGACATTTTAAAAAATTAAAAATCCTAACATTCCCTTTTTATGTTCAGTTTCCTTCCTTCCAATTATTGAGAATAAAACAGATTTACATTTCTTCCATAGGCACAATTCATTAATGTTCCAAAAGAGTCACTTAATTCCAAGAATATTGATCATTCAGATTAATAGAACAGCTAAAATTAAGTGATTTGAAATAAAGAATGTTGAGTTACATATTCAGAGCAAGCACCAGGGTAGTTAAAGTTAGCAGTTTTTCAGTCTTGCTAAAATTTATTTCCTTCCATATAATGTGAACAGCAATAATAACTGCTTCATATGTTTATGCATAAGTCAACTTTCCACTGATGTTTTTAGGTGCCATAAAGTCTGTGTCTGAGTCATAGTGACCCTACATACAACAGGTGAAATGCTATCATCATTGCTTCTCTGGTATTCATATGGTTTTCACTGGCTGATTGTTTTTTGGAAGTGGGTCACCAGGTCCTTCTCCCAAGCTTACAGCATCTTGGTGTTCCCAGGTGGTCTCCTGTCCAAGCACTAATCAGGCCTGACCCTGCTTAGCTTCTGAGATATGACAGGATCAGACACCAGTGGTAGAGCTGTTGGCCAACTTTCCATTACTGTCACAAATATTTGAGATAATAAACTTATGAAGAGAAGAGTTTTGTTTTTGCTTATAGTTTTGATCCATGTTTACTTGGTCCTATTTCTTTTAGGCCTATGGTGAGGCAATACATCATGGTATCACTGTGTGGCAGAGGAAACTTGTTCAGGATCCCACAATCCCTATCAAGGATATACACTCAATGACTTAAAACCTTCCACTAGGTCCTACCTCTTAATGTTTCTATAACCTCCGAACAGCATCAAGCTGGGGTCCAAGCTTTTACTACATGGACTTTTGGGAGACTTCAGATCCAAATTATATCAGTTTCCTCCAGGATTATAATGTATAACACAAACCCTTGCAACTAGCTAGTAATAGAAATAATGTCAATATATTTGTCAATATCACTGTTATCATCGTGATGTTTAATATTACTATCATCTAGTACTATAAAATTCCATAAAATAGTTGTGTCACCTCCCCATTATGGAAAATGTATGTAGAGGTTTGTAGTCTAGTGAAGATATTTTTCATAATTTTTCATAATTAGGTCCAATTGTTACTAGATACAATTAAAGTTAAGTGATTTGAAATAAAGAATGTTGAGTTACATATTCAGAGCAAGCACCAGGGTAGTTAAAGTTAGCAGTTTTTCAGTCTTTCTAAGATTTAGTTCCTTCCACACAATGTGAACAGCAATAATAACTGCTTCATATGTTTATGCATAAATCAACTTTCCACTGTTTTTTTTTTAGGTGCCATAGAGTCTGTATCTGACTCATAGTGACCCTACATACAACAGATGAAATACTATTATTAGTGCTTCTCTGGTATTCATATGGTTTTCACTGGCTGATTGTGAGTGTTGGTTCTACCCTTCAGTACTTGGTTCTTGATTCTAGGTTCTGTGTCATAATGAGTTGACTGAAAATATTAACTTCTGATGGAAGAGTAACAGTGTTGGATAACATCTTTAGCTAAAAATTGTGCTTTTCCAGAAAATTCTTCAACATATCCCAATTACATTGCTCAATTTTCCACTGGTGACTGAGCTCACCATATATCTAATAAAGGAACAGCCCCCATAATAGAATTTTGGGCTTTTCCAAGGTGAATGGTGATAACTTATACTGTGGTGTCTCTGATTTTACCCAGAGCTGAAGGCAACACAGATCTTATTAAGATATGAGCTATAAGCAGGGAATAAGCTCCACGACAAAAAAGATTATATATATATATATATATATATATATATATATATGCATCTCCTTTTCTAATTTCTTTTGTTTTGTTTTGGCTTCATGTATTTTTTCTAATTCTGCCATTGGCATTAACTTGCATTCCAAGTTTTGTTATAGTGGTAATCTTCAACTAAAACAGGTTTGGTGAGGATCGCTTTCTTTCCATTATTTTTAACACAGTTGTTTGACTATATAGAGTGCCTTAAAGTTATCTCTTAAAAATTAAAATATTTATTCGTATGGCAACCACATTAAATATACTTGCAATGCTTGTCTTTTGAATAATGTATTTACTCATTCAATTGAAAAATGTCTTCAGAAATAATACATCACTTTGTCAACAATTTTAACTTTAATATATTGAAAAAGAAAAAGAGGCAGGCACTCAGCATCAATGCTTGTATTATGGGACTAATCAATATATTCTTTATATATAAAGTTCAAAATAATTTATTTCAAAGATAATAATATGTAGTGCTAAGAATCACCTCATTATATTGTGCTATAATGCGTACACAATAGTAAAAGGTGCTGTTACGACTTCTAGTATATTGGAAAAATGCATTAGAGTGAAAATAATTATAATGATAAATATTTTATTTGAATTGGAGAGTGATAAATTAGTAATATCTTGCTTGCCTTTTCAAATATGCTCAATGTATATGTAGACTGGTAGGAAGAAACCACTGATGCATTCATAAGGGCATACATGGGCACATACACACACAATTACCAAGTTTGAGACATTTATTGCTGCACAAAAATATTATCCAAAACACAAAGACTTAAAGCAATTACCTTTTATTTGTTCATGATTCTATTCATCCATTATCCCTTCATACTGAGCTCAATTATAAGAGTGTGCTGACCTCATCTATATTCACTCAAAAGTCTGTGGTCTCCCCACATAATTTTTACATATAAAATTTTCCGTAACTGAAAAAAGGCTATATAATTGAATAACATTCAATGTGAAGATGAATTTTTCTTTTTTTAATCACTAGTATTTGAGTGAAATTTAAAAATAAGTTTTATTTTGTGGATATTCAAATATTACTACTTTCTAAAGTGATGAGTTTCATTTCTTTCCTTAGGCTTATTCTATAATATTTTTAGGAATAACTTATATTTCTAACACATTGTTGTTGCTGTTGTTAGGTGTCATCAAGTTGATCCACACATTAGTTACATAAAATAGAAAGAAAGTGCTACAAAGTAGGCATGATATAAAATATAATATGGAGTCCCGAAAAGTTCACAAGTGAGCACATTATGTTATTGTTGTTAGGTACCATCAAGTTAGGTCTGACTCATAGTGACCCTATATACAACAGAACAAAATACTACAAAACACTGTACAGTGCAACAATCTTATTGCACTGCTCATTGTTGCAGTCACTGTGTCAATCCATCTAGTTGAGTATGCTCTTTTTTTATGTTGACCATGATGTCCTTCTCCATAGATTGGTCCCTCATGATAACATGTCCAAAATGCATAAGATTCAGTAGAGTCATCCTTGCTTCAAAGGAGTATGCTGGTTGACTTGAATTAGAATGGATCTGTTGGTTCATTTGTCAGTCCATTCCAAAAGTCCATTAAATATTCATCTTCAGCAACATAATTCAAAAGCATCAATTCTTCTCCAGTTTCCCTTAATCTCTCTCCAGCTTTCACAAGCATATGATGTGACTGAAAATACAATTGCATGAGTCAGGTGCACCCTCATATTCAATGTTATATCTTTACTTTTCAGCACTTTTTGTTGTTATTGTTAGGTGTCATCAAGTCTGGTCTGACTCACAGTGACCCTGCATATAACAGAATAAAACACTACCCAACACTGTGGCATACCCAGCGCTATGTCAGTGTTTCTCTGCTATTCATAGGCTTGTCAATGGCTGACTGTTTTGGGAGTGGACTGCCAGGTTGTTCATTGAAGACTATAGCATTCAGTATTTTCAGAAGATCTCCCATCAAAGAACTAACCAGGCCGACTCTGCTTAGCTTCCTAGATCAGAGGTGGATGCCAGTATCATAAGAAAAATAGACTTTCAGTACGTTAAAGAGGTCTTTTGCAATAGCTTTCCCCAATGGAATGTATCTTTGATTTCTTAACCGCTGCTTCTGTGGGTGTTGATTATAAAACAAAATCTTACACAACCTCAATTTTTTCTCCATTTATCATGAAGTAGCTTACTGACCCAGTTGTAAGGATTTTCATTTTCTTAATGTTGAGATGCATACAGAAGGCTGTGTTCTTTGATCTTCATCAGTAAATGTAAGTCCTGTTCACTTTCAGCTGGCAAAGTTGTGTCATTAGCATAACACAGATTGTTAATGAGGCTTCCTCCAATCCTGATGCCACATTCATCTTCATAAATCCAGTTTCTTAGGTTATTTGCTCGGCATAGAGTTTGAAGAGGTATGGTGAAAGGATACAGCCTTGACACACATTTTCCTGACATTAAATCCATCAGGTTTCCTTGTTCTATTTGAATGACTGCCTCTTGGTCCATGTATGACTACCTCTTGTTCCATGCACAGATTCCTCTGGGTATAATTAAGTGTTCTGGTCTTTCCATTCTTCACAATGTTATTCATAATTTGTTGTGATCCACACAGTCACATGCCCTTGCATAGTCCATAAAATATAGATAAACATCTTACCAGTGTTCTCAGCATTTGGCTAATATCCATCTGACATCAGCAGTGATGTTCCTGGTTCCACAACATCTTCAGAATCTGGATTGATTTTCTGGCAGTTCCCTGTCTATATTGTTTCAGTTGCTTTTGTATAATCCTTAGCAAAATATTATTTCCATGTGATATTAACAATTTTGTTCAATAAATTCCACATTCTGTTGGATCCCTTCTCTTGGGAATAGGCACAAATATAAATCTCTTCCAGGCATTTGGCCAGGTAGCTGTTTTCCAAACTCTTGTCATAGACAAGTGAGCAAATCCAGTACAGCAACTGTTTGTTGAAACATGTCATTTGGTTTTCCATCCACTACCAGAGCCTTGTGATTCATCAGTGTCTTTAAGGCAGCTTCCACTTCTTCCTCCAGTACCATTGGTTCCTGACCACATGCAACCTCTAGAAATGATTGATCATCCAGCAATTATTTTTGGTATAATGACTCTGTATATTCCTTCCAAGTCTTTCGATGCTTTCTGTATCATTTAATATTTTCTTTGTAGAATCCTTTACTACTGCCACTGAAAATTGAATTTGTCTTCACTTTTTTAAGCTTTAAAAAAATCAGTGTTTTTCACTTTCAGTTTTCTATCTCCAGCTCTATGAACACGTCATTTTAATATTATAGTTTTTCTTCTCAAGCTGCCCTTTGAAATCTGGTTTGTTTTTTAACTTTTTCCTATCCTCCTTTTACTTTAGCTGCTGGATGTTCACAGCACCTGACAAACAAAAAAACCCTGGATATTCAAGGGCAATTTTCACAGTCTCTTTTGCCATGCAATGTGGTCTTTTCTTTTTTCCTGCCTTTTTAATACACTTTTGCTTTATTCATAAATGATGTCTTTGATGTCATGCTACAGCTTGTCTGGTTTTCAATCAGTATCTAAGGCAGCAAATCTGTGCTTGAAATGGTCTCTGAACTCAGGTAGGATATATTCAAGGTCATATTTTGGCTCTTGTACATTTGTTCTAATGTCCTTCAGTTTGAACCTGCATATTAGCAGTGGATGGTCTGATCCACAATTAGCACCTTTTCTCACTCTGACTGCTGATGTTGGAGTTTTTGATCATCTCTTTCAACAAATGTAATCAATTTGGTTCCTATAGATTCCAACTGGTGAATTCCCTATTTATAGTTGCTATTTGTGTTGATGAAAAAAAATGTATTTGCAATAAAAAATTTGTGTGACAAAATTCTATTGTGCAATTTCCATCATCCTTTCTGTCACCAAGACCATATTTTCTAACCACTGAGCCTTCTTTATTTCCCAACTTTTTTATTCCAATCACCAGTAATTATCAGTGTATCCTGCATGTTTGATCAATTTCAGACTGCAGAAGCTACTAAAAATCTACCCTTTCTTCATTAGTGGCCTTAGTCATGTGTGTGTGTAAATTTGAATAATTATCATATTAACTGGTCTTCCTTGTAGGAATATGGATATTATTATATTACTGACAGGTTTGTACTTCAGGACAGATCTTGAGATGTCTTTTTTGATGATGAATGCAACTCCAGTTAACTTTCAAGTGTCATTCCCAGCATAGTAGACCATAGGATTACCTGATTCAAAATGGCCAATACCAGTCTATTTTAGCTCAGTGATACCTTCAATGTAGATCTCTATGCTTTCCACTTCACTTGTGATGATTTCAAATTTTGCTAGATTCATACTACATATGTTCCACACTCCAATTGTTACTGAATGTTTATAGTTGTTCCTTCTCATTCTGAATAGTTCCACAACAGTATATGGAGGTCCCTTGAGCTTTTCTCCATTCCCATCATTAAGGTCCACTCTACTTTGAGGAAGCAACTCTTCCATAGTCCTCTTTTGAAGGAATTCTAATCTGAGGGGTTCATTTTCCAGCACTATATCTGACAATGTTTTTCTGTTATTCATAGCATTTTCATGGCTAATTGTTTCAGGAATGGGCTCTTAAGTCCTCCTTCGTAATCTGTCCTAGCCTAGAAACTCAAGTGAAATCTGTTCACCATCGGGTGTCCTGTTGATAATTCTAACATTGGTGGTATAGCTTTCAGCATCATGGCAACATGCAATCCCCCACAGTAAAGCAAACTGGCAGAGAAGAGAGTGATGTTCTCTATACTGCCATTTAAATGCAGTCTAAGACTTACTTAAGGTACTTATTTTATTACCTCAGGAAACACTAAGCAAGAATTGTTCTTGCTTTTGATATAGAACTCTAAATGGGACAGCAAAGATGAGAGGAAGATCCATTGTAGCTTTAAGGCCCCACTATCACATTGACACAGTGTCTGCAACATTGGGATTAAACATAAATAAGATGGTTTGCCTGGCACAGAATCGGCAAGTGTTTTGATCTGCTGTACATAGGGTCGCTCTGAGTCAGACTCGACTTGACGGCACCTAACAACAACAACATCACATTTTTATTTATTTAGTTTTGTGTTCAGAAATCTCTAGCATATATCTTTATTTTAATGTTGCTGGGAATGCTAGGTTGAAATTCTGTGATAGTGGTCCTGTGCATTTTGAAAATGTACTTGTGTTTAGAGTGTCAGAGTCTTATGTTAAATGATGGAGTTGTTTTTTAGGGTTTGTTATGCTAAATAAATATCAATTTTGCATCTAAGCAAATTTAAATATTGACACATAGCATGCTTTTATAATTTTTAAGTAACATGTAAATTATTTCATCTAAGAAGATATTCAGAGACCACTTAATCTAGCTCTCATTATTTGAATGAAGACATTGAAGCCCAAATGGTTGTTACAGAGTTACTGATTTTTTGCAAAGTAGGTTCTGAATTCTGATTTCCAGCTTAATATTATATTCAATACCAAGTATTTCCTCTACTTGGTATCAGCATCATCCTGATTATGTAGATAAGGAAAATTGGGTTCAGTGAAGAAATTGAAAAAGTTAATGCCATTAGCAAGAGCATTTTTAATGAAAGTTCAGATATTTCTGATGCCAAAGTTCAAGGGTTAATCAGTAGAATCCACTGCCTTATAGAACATTATGCTTGATTTTCATAAGGAAAGAAGAAGGAAATAGGAAATAGTTTAAAATTTGTTGTTGTTAGGTGCCGTGGAGTCGGTATCCAACTCATAGCAACCCTCATAGGGTTTTCAATGGCTGACTGTTTCAGGATTGCCTTGGGAGTGGATTGCCAGGTCCTTCTCCCATTTTTGCAGTGCTGGGAACTGAACTCAGGACCTCAGAGACTGCAGCACAGCGCTCTACCAACTGAGCTAAATCCCAGTCCAGTTTAAAATTTAGTCATTGTGAAACTGGCAATCTCTCCTCCTCTCACCAACAGCTACCCTGCTCAAGGTAGAACTGATTTAGAAATATCTGTTGTAGCTTTTAAGGCCCCAATATCACATTTTTCCGTACTTAGTTTGTGTTAAGAAATCTCTAGCATCTATCTTTGTTCTAATGTTGCTGGTCAATATTCCCCCTCAGAGCTAAATAAATCTAAATCTATTTTTATGATTTAGGTTATAACTAGAACTTGCCTCTCAATTTTCCTTTGACAATATAAATTATTAAAATTTTATTGAAAATATCAAGGTTTCCTTCTTGTAAGCTTAGGGTCTTCTCTTTGCTATAGCAAATAGTTTTTTTTTGTTTGTTTGTTTTGTTTTTTTTTTTTGCGATCCTGGGGGTTGAACTCAGGGCTTCGCACCTGCATGCTCTGCAAGTGCTAGACCACTGAGCTGCGCCCCCAGCCCTTTTTTTTAATTTTTTATTTTTTTTTCACTTTTTGAGACAGGGTTTCGCTAAATTACACAGACTGCCTCTGGTCTCAAACTTGCGATCCTCCCCCTCCTGGAGCCGCTGGGATTACAGGCATGCGCCACAGAGCCCAGTGGTGCAAATAAATATCTTTTAAAAGAAAATTTGCCTTGCAATTCTTCTTCATTTCAAAAAATAAAAACTTTGTTACCCATGCTGCTTTACAGAATGATGCAATTTTTAGGCAATAGAAAATCTACATTTTAAATATCAGCCATTTGTCTATAAATGCTTTTTAATGCCAACCTATTTTCAGGTATATATACTTTCTTACTTGTTATGCAAATCCTGTAAACTGTGGGGGATGGTGGTAGGTAGCCATGTGTGTTTCAGAGGCAGATTAAGCTAGATGTGGGGGCAGCAGCATACATTGCGGGGTATCTGTTTTGGAAACATTTTCAAGTCCTATTATTCCAAGAGAACTCCAAAAACTATGTAAAACCAAGGAGATTATTTGACCAGGTATTCTGAATGGAAGATGCTGTCCTGCAATCTCTTCTGAAAAAAGTGAAGGTCTTAGTCTCCCTTGGTCACAGATGACTGGGACAGGGATGAGCCCTTCAGCCACAGGCAGCTCTTAGCTCACAGAGAGGACCACAAAATAACCTGCAATGAGAGTCCTACTTACAATAAAATCAATAATAATGCAAACTAAAGAAAGAAGACATTCTTTAAGAGTAGTTTAAATGGAAAATGAGAGTGTGTCAATAATTGGTGGTGGTACATGCCTATAATCCCAGAAACTTGGGAGATGGAGGCAGGAGTATTGCAGGTTTAAGACCAGAAGCAGGCTGTATAAATTAGTGAGATCCTGTATCAAGATAAAAAATGAAAAATGGGTTGGAGGTGCTGCTCAGTGGTTGTGCCTGTGCAAAAATTATGTTCCCATCCTTGGGTGCAGACTCTCAGTACTGAAAAAAAAATTGGTAGTGGGAAGAGAGAATAAATGCTATGCATAGAGAGATCAATAACCAGAAATCCTGGGTGGGTGAAAATCTGCAGGTGGTGGCAAGATGCTGGAATGTAGAATAGAGTATGTCTACTGTTGGACTTGCAAGTAGGGTGCATGACTGCAGCAGCCTTGAATTTTCCATTTCTCCTTTACCACAAGCCTTATCCTCAGGAAACTGCAACTATTTTCTGTCCTTTCTAGATTTTTTTAATTTATTAAAAAAAAAAACATGAAATCTGATAATCGTCATCTGTAAACCAAAAGAGCTTCCCTAGCATCAGAGCCAGTAAAAATAAGATTAGTGTTAGGGGAGAGGGTTATACTAAACTTATAAGGTTGATGGTTAGACTTTGAGGAACAATATTAAGAACAAGTTTCAAAGCTAGTATATAAATGATCACTCCAACATCACTAATGTTGTGTTGATGTTGTTAGGTGCCTTTGAGTCAGTCGGACTCATAGCGATCCTCATAGGGTTTTCAATAGCCGATTGTTTCAGCAATATTTGTTACAAATTCTGGACAATTACTAACTTGAGTATTGGCTAAGGATATTTAAACTCAATGAAACTTTCTTAGGCTATGTAGTTCTAATAAAAATTTTACTTACTGATATTCATTTTACTATGGGCTTTTAGTAGAGCTCCACTCTGTAGTCTCTGAGGTCCTGGGTTCAATTCCTAGCACCACAAAAATGGGAGAAGGACATGGCAATCCACTCCTGAGGCAATCCTGAAATAATCAGCCATTGAAAATCCTATGAGGGTCACTGTGAGTCGGACAGGACTTGAAAGCACCTAACAATAACAACAACACAGAGAAATATGATTTTCGGAAGGTAATTATTCTAATCTATTTGCTATTTATTCATATTTGTATATAAAACTGTGTCAAAATTCAGAAGTAGCCTATATTGCATATTAAACTCACTAGCAAACATGATGCTCTTTAATAATTAGAAAGCTAAATTGTGTAATAACTTTCTAACTTAACAAGCAAAACAAATGAATCAGGACAGACTTAAATTACTATTTGAACTAATATGAAGTTTCTGAAATTATGTCTACTCCATCTATCATTTGCAAGAAAAAATTTACATTTTTGGAAAAGTCTTCAATTCATACTAGATATTCGTAACGTGAAAAACTATGGGAAAAGTGAGAGCTCAGCATGTAAATTTCAATGTTACCCACATGTGAGTTGCTATAAAATGAGGAATAAATATAATTGAAGTACTGCTGTAACAGCTGCATAAATCATCTTCTTTATCTTCATTCTTATTGCTTTATAGGTTTATTAGAAAAGCTAGTTTTCAATGCACCACACAAATCTGAAAATACTAGCATAGTCTTCCTTTCCATTCCTTATGTACTCATAGTTCCATGTTTACACTAATGATTCAAAAGAGTACGTTAATATAAGTGATTAAATGACCATACATGTTAAATTGATGTTCAATATGCTAGGGTTTAGTTCTGTTGGTAGAGTACTTTTCTGCACTCTCTGAGGACCCAAGTTCGATCCCCAGTATCACAAGAACAAAGAAGGAGGTTGCAATCCACTCCTCAGGCAATTCTGAAAAACAATCAGCCATTGAAAACCCTATGAGAGTTGCTATGAGTCGGACCTGACTTGCTGGCATCTAACAATAACAACAATTATTCTTGTTGTCATTGGGTGCCATCAAGTCAAGTGTGACTCATAGCAACCCTATGTACAACCGACAAAACACTACCTGACACTGTGCAATGCTTCTCTGCTATTCATAGGGTTTTCAATGGCTGATTGTTTTTTGGGAGTGGGCTGCCAGGTCCTTCTCTCTAGCCTATAGCACCCACTAGTCCCAGAACATCTCCCATCCAAGTACTAACCAGGCTTGACCCTGTTTAGCTTCCAAGATCTGACCAGATTAGACACCAGGGGGCTATGGTTGCAGGAACTAACAATAATTGTTTTGTTGTTAGAATAATAGGACAAGAAAAATCAACCTTTTTTTATTGAAACTCAATTGGCAAAAATCTGTTAAAGATTTAACTTCAGTCCAGGGTATTTCACAAAAATCTATATTTCAGTCCAACTTCTAATAAGCATTTACCTTCTTAATAAGTGTTTACTAGTTTAGATTTGGAAATATGATAAATCAATTAGAAGTATTTTGTAACTTTGAAACGGAAGATGCAATCTTTATCACAAGATAAGATCATGTACTACTTCGGGTGACATAGTATTTCATTTCTTGAAACAGCATCTGATTTTACAATAATATATTTGTGTATAATATATTCATACTTGAGAGAGTAACAGTATTTGTTACCACTGATGTCATAGAAAATAAAAACAGGTCACTTGACTTCTTTAGCTGGAACAAGGTTAATAATATTCAGCTCTTTAGCAATGTGACAAATTACCAAAGGTAATTTCCTTTAAAGTTAAATATTATGTATAGAAACAGGTTATGTTTATAAATAGACATATTAAAATCTGTTTAAATATTTGAGAATTAAAGATCAAAGATAATGGTAATTATTTCAGAGAATAGACTCCAGATATCTTTGTAAGTGGAAGTATAAAATATTGGTAACCAACAAGATGCTGAGGATTTATGCAAAGAGGAATGATCATAGATAATTTTGATATGTCTATCCTGAAAAAGTTGAAGATGGTGATTTATTTATTTTGATAGGAAATTAGACAGGAAAATAGAATGATGTATATACTTGTTAGACCAATGATGAACAATCTATAGGAACTAGATGGTATCTTTATATATAGATAAGAATATAGGGATTTTGTATTATATGAGGTTTTTGTGGTCTAAGTAGCTTGGGATAACAATAATGATAAGCCATATTAAACAATGTAGTAATCTCAAAATTGATGTCTGGGTTGGGGGTACTAATTCTTATACTAATTAAGATAAATGTAATAGTTAAAACCACACAGATGCCATTTTTTAGGAAGTATAAATGTAGTGAAGACAGCAAAGGACTTAGGTGGAACTTAAGGGACATTATCATTAAAGAACATGAATCTATGAATACTGAATAGCCCAAATGTAGAAGAATACCAAAAAAGAGCAGTATTACAAATGCCCCCAAATAGAGTGCTTCAAAGAGCAAGTGGTCAACAGTATCAATAACAAACAATTCAATAACACAACTATAATAATAGTTTTTAAAAGATATTTAGAAGCCAGTTGTGACATCCCTTTAAAAAAATTATTCTGGCTTGACAAGTAAGAGGGTATGAAGTATAATCTATCCCTGTAATTGCCTGTCAGGAGATGCAGATAGAAGCAGGAAAATTGAGATTAAAATAAACAAACAGAAATCCTGAGGATAATATGTAAACTTCACAATAAATACATAAATTTAAAAGCATTTAATTTATGAAATGATGCAGAAGTAGAATTCTGAGCACTACCTTTTCAGGTGAAAGTATACTGAATTGTGACCGGTCACTAGGTCAGATGCTCCATAGTAAGAAAGACCCTGTCTTTTTGCTACTATATTGCAAATGACAAAATGGCAGAACTATGTTGTCCTTTCAGTAATAGTTGAAAAAAATCACTGTCTCTAAACTAAACAGTGATTTATCTTTGATCTTCCTCCTACTTCATAGTAATAGCCCTTACTAACTCTTCCAATTTCTTTGTATTATATGTGACCCGTATTCCACTTCTGGTAACAAAGATCCAAACTAAGGGTGCTACAATTTTTCTAGGAGTTTATTTTTTCACTTATGTGAAAGAAGTATTAGAAGTTTGTTTTGGCTTTTTGAGGTTGCTTTGTGAATTCTAGACTCCTACTTCCTGCTTTGGGGCTGGGATTTAGCTCAGTTGGTAGAGCACTGCTCTGCAGTCTCTGAGATCCTGAGTTCGATTCCCAGTACCGCAAAAACGGGAGAAGGGCATGACAATCCACTCCCAAGGCAATCCCGAAACAGTCAGCCATTGAAAACCCTATAAAGGTCACTATGAGTCGGATACCGACTCGACGGCACCTAACAACAACAACAACAACAACAACAACTTCCTGCTTTACATTTCTTGTTGGGTGGCTTCCATGGTCAAAGTTATCTCATTAGTACATTATGGCTTGGTGCAGCTATTATATTCTTATTCCAGGCAGGAAAGAGAAATATAGACAAAGAGGCAATTGCCTCCTCAGTCAGCCCCACCCAAAGACTGTGGCTTATATATGATTAAAAAGCTATATTTGTAAGATAGAATGAGGAATAGTTTTTAAATTGCATATCTTTAGCTCTTACATCTTCATAGTGGGAAACAAAAGGGAAAAAAAAATGAGTAGACAATAGTTCCTGTCATAAACTGTGATACCACTAAATACAAAAGGAAATTTTAGTTTTAGCCTTATGCAACTACTCAACTACTCACTATGCCAGTCCTCTTTCTGGAAACTCTTTACCTCTCAGAGTAAGTCTTTCAGAATTTTGCCTGGGCTCTAATTTGTTGTTCAATATTCTTTATTCATGTGATTTCAACTAATCAGCACTTTCCAAATTTATAATTCTACCCAATATTCATTTCTGAAAAACCCATATATCCAACTCTGAATTTGCACAAGTCCCAGATACCCAACTGAAAGAAGACTGGGGTCATTATTTTCCTTCAAAACTGTGCATCCTAGGCCTTAATTCAATATTTTAAAAATTGATATTCTCATCCATCCATTTTCTAAATCCAGAAGTGTCAAAGAAATGCCAAAGGGAATCAAGAATCCAATTCCTATTTATAAAACCAACAAATCAGTTTGGCTCACCATTATGCTCTATGGGTATCCAACTCTAAACCTACAAATGCCCATAAAAAAGCAGAGAAAGAAACAAGAAAATATAGAAAGATAAAAATATGAGATACTTTGGTAATAAAATAGAAATCTTGACTAATACTGAGCCACCATATCTTTGGATCAAAAAGAATATGCTTGAGGAGATGCATAGGCACAAACTATGCACAAGTGAAGCACACTGGTGTAAGGTACTGCTTGAAACTCTGGCTCCACAGTTTTGTATGATATGGCACCCCATCTACCCATGGGATTTGAGAGATTTTGTATTTAGAGGACTAAAAGTACTCAAACACTTCTGCTCAAAACACTGAAAATTCAACATGATGGTTTTCTTCTCAGGAATCTAGCTTATCATATCTGAGTACGAAGCAATGTCAGCCTGCAGCTGTACCACTGTGGCTCCTGATCCCATCAGATCTCGGAGACTAAGCAGGGTCAGGCCTGGTTAGTACTTGAATGGGAGACCGCCTGGGGACACAAGGTGTGGTAGGCTTGAGAGAAGGACCTGACAACTCACTCCCAGAAAACAATCAACTACTGAAAACCCTATGAATAGCAGAGAAGCACTGACAATACTGTTTTCTCTGTTGTAAGTAGAGTCACTATGAGTTGGCTACCAACTCCATGGCACCTAACAACAACAAGCAATGTCAAGTCCCTGATCTACTTTCTAAATCATTGAAAATATTTTAGTAGTTATTTTCCTCTGGCTATTTGCAAGTGAATAGAAGCCCAATCTTTGGCAATAACAGTTATTTTTCCCTTCCTTTCCTTTTTTTTTCTTTCTTTCTTTTTTTTTTTTTAATTCTGGACAGTGGAGACTTGGATGGGATATAAACTATGAGAAAAAAAGATGAGACAAAAAGTAGAATCTTTAATTCTTTATTTGATATAAGTATTAAATTATATACTATTAATCTCCTTTCATTATTACATTGCTGTCCTGAAAAGTAGATTTCATAACTTAATATCTAATTATACAATTTATTTATAATCGATATTTTGTACTCATTCATGAAAAGTTCTACATGAGAAGAAAGAAACAAAGAAAGAAAGAACAAGAGAAAGAAAGAAAGAAAAATATCAGACACAAACTTTGTCCCTTAGAACTTTTTAATAATGTACAGTTTCTTTAGAGAAACGCAACCAAGGAAACTGAAAGGGGAAGTTAACTACTTGATTCAGTAGCCCTAGGCTACTATTAGTCCTCTTCCCCAGTAAGGTCCCCATTGGCCCACTGTCTTAAGCAATTTATTTGATGAACAAAAATAGCAAAGGCAAAATCTTAGTAGTGTCTGCATTATACACAGTTAATTTATAATACAGGTCAAATCATACATAAATAATTGGGAAGCCATTACATTTCTGCTAAAATGAGTATTTTCTTTCCAAGAGTATGTTCCATAATTACAAATGCTTTATAGTAGAGAAAACAAAAAGAAAAAAAAAAGATGTTTGTTGCTTCATTTTTAGAAGTAGAGACATCTGTTTTTTAAGATATTAGAGGTATTTTTAAAAAGTACAATACTGCATTAGGGTCTTTATCAGCAGACTCAAAGGAGTATTCACCCTGAATACCTTATGCTTCCCTCACATTACTTTTTCCTCTAATTTACTTTTTCCTCACAGATATTTTATCACTTAGGTATTTTATCACTATAAGTGATAAAATATGATAAAATTTATGAGTTGATAAAACTGATTAAGTCAATTGCATAATCTCCATGTTTTCCATGATATTATCATGATCTTAATATATAATAAGTAATATTTTATATTTCCCATGATCTCGAGAATTTATAGGACAAGTTAAGAACCTAGGTCTTTTTGATCATTTTCTGGATGTATTTATTGCTATCATTTGAATCAAGATTAGGAAGAGGGTATGAAAGTAAAGGATGAATGGCAGATTTAAACAGTCAGGATGAGGAAGGAACTGATCAATGAAAAGCCTGCTTGCTAATTGTTTGAGTTAACATAAATAATGAATTTTACAAGCGCTACTACTAGTAGGGTTCTATATCTTAAAGAAACATGTCTGAGCATTGCTGCTTTGGAATAAAGTAATTTCTCCTTTTGAACTTATCATAAATTCTATCTTGTAAAGGATATCAAATGTGGCTTTGAGCTGGAAAAAAAATAAAGAGAAGCAAATAAAAAGACTCATGGAACAAAAAAGTCTTTTTTGCTTTGGTTGATATTATTAATGTTGCTGATATTTTAAATATTTTGGAGATTTTTAAGTAAGTTCAGGTATAAATATGTAGAAATTCTTTTAAAAACTACCTTTTATGTGATATCTATATAACGAGACTATCACTATTTGATTTAAAACATTTAAAAACCACTTTGAATGTGCCATTAAAATAATTCTGAGCCAGGCACTGTGGCACATGCCTGTAATTCCAGAAACTCAAGATGCAGAGGCAGGAGAATCACAAGTTCAAGACCAAAGGAGGCCTGTATAACTGAGCAAGATGTCATTCTAAAATAAGAATTTTTTTTTTAAGTGGGGCTGAGGGTGCAGCTCAGTGGTAAAGCACTTGCCTAGCATGTGCTAGGCCCTGGGTTCAATCCCTCAGTACTAAAAATAAATAAATAAATATATAAATAAATAAACAAACAAATAAATCTATACATCTAAATACCATTTGGTGTACCACTTAATCATTTTCCTACTTGAGTCTTGCCACAAAATTCAAGTTAACTAGGACAAATACTGTATATATTTTAAGTTATAAAAGGGTTTTACAAGAATTAAGAACATTTTCTAAGGAACTATATTTCCTGAGAGAGAGGTGAGACTGAAGTCCAAGTGTTCAGATTACAAATTCTATACTTTCTTCACTAATTAGCACCTTATCTATATGTGTGACCAAGCAGTGCTCTGAGAAATGACTGTTTAGAAATAATCTCAAGGGAAATGTCCCAGAAAGTGGCGAAGTAGGAAATTTCAAATGTTGATTCTGTCACCAAAACAGCCATGAACCAGAGAAAAAAATAGAAGAAAGAAAGAAAAACTATCATTATATCATTAAAACTATATGGGAATTCTGGAACCTGATTGGACAGTTTTAGAAACGGGGGATAATGAAAAGAGGCTGCTGAACTTTTATAAGGAAACAACACACTTGAACTTCCCACTCTCTTTATCACCCATCTCCCAGAACAGAGGATATTAGCCTACATTCCTATGTTGTTTGATATTAGGATGGATTATTAAACTTCTTTTCTTCTAAAAACTTAGCATTATGAGTTTTGTTCAGTCTAGTGGCTCCTTAATAGAACAAATGCAGCCACTTAGCCTTATTTAGGCCCCTTTAGGCTGTAATGCCTAAATGCCTCAGAAGCATCTGAAAATTTAAACAGACAAAAACATTTTTTTGTCAAGATACAAAATGAAAACTCTGTCATGTCACAGGCTAACTACAGAGATAATAGAATGGATATTTCAGTGGCTGCACAAAACAAATCCAAACCTTCAAAAAACAGGTAAGAAAAGTCATTATCCAGATGGATGAGTAAAGCCCTTGACAGGTAGCAGTAGTAATACATAAGAAGGGGAACAGTCTGACCCTAATAATGATTTTTAAAAATGAAGAATAAATGTAAATCAGCAACTCACAGATTTGGGGGACATTTTCCATGATGTCAACATAGGCACCATAAGATACCAAATAGAAAAGACAGGAGAAACATATTTTGGAAATATTTTGGAAACAATTATCAGAAATTTCCCAAACCTGATGAAAGACATCAGTACACATCCACAAAGCTCAGTGAACTCCAAATATAATAAATACAGAAATCTACGTTAATGTCAAATTTTCAAAGCTCCAACACAAATGAGAATTTTGAAATCAGCAAAAGAGAAGAGAAATCAAGTACAAGTTGGTGTTGTTAGGTGCTGTCCAGTGGGTATCTGACTTATAGTGACCCTACGAACAACAGGTCAAACACTATTGTTAGTGTTTCTCTGCTATTGATAGGTTTACAATGGCTGATTGTTTTTTGGGGGATTGGGCTGCAGTGTCCTTCTCACAAGCTTACAGCACTTGATATTCCCAGGCGGTCTCCTGTCCAAGTACTAACCTGGTCCGACCCTACTTAGCTTCCAAGATCTGACTGGTTTAGTGCCACAGTGGTACTATTGCAGGCTCAAGTACAAGGCCTACATACACAATAATATTAATAGCTGATGTCTCTTCAGGATCTCTGAGGCCAGAGGTCAATGGGACTAAATATCTAAGTGCTGGGAGAGAACAGAAAAACTGCCAAAAAAAATTCAATATTTAACAAAACTGTACTTTAAGAATGAAGGAAAAATTGAAACATTCCAGATAAGCAAAAGCTAAAGGAGTCCATTATTAATGGACCTTCTTTACAAGAAATTCTAAAGGGAGTCCTTCAGTCGAAAATGACATTAGACTCTAAATCAGATACATGAAGAAATAAATAACAATGGGGTAATTACACAAGTAAATATACACCCAATATTATTGTATTTTGGTTTATAACTCCTCTTTTTTCTATATGATTTAAAAGGCAAATGTGTTAAACAATAATTATAATGTACATTAATGAGCACACTAAAAGCTGTAAGCTGTGACAATAGGAAAATTAGAAGGAGAGACAGAGGTGTAAAGGAGCAGACTGTACACTACTAAACTAAATTTATATTATTTGAGTTAAGTTATAAGTTTGAAATGTGAATTACTAATAAAATAAGATTAATGGGAAAATAAATTTGGACTATGGATTTTAATTGCCAAGGTAATCACTAAGAAAATCAATCAAATATGCAATAAAAGAAAGATGAGAATTAAAATGGCAACCTACAAATCTCAACTAAATTCCAAAAGAGAAATGGAAGGACTGAGAAACATAATAGGCATAAAACATACAGAAAACAAATAGAAAAATAGCAAAAGTAAATCCTTTCTAGCCATCAATTATGTTAAATAGAAATGGACTAAATTGTACAGGGACTGGAAAATGCTATATGCTGTCCACCAAAGAGACTTACTTTGGATGCAAAGACACAGAAGAAAGTTTGAAAGCAAATGAGTGGGAAAAGTAATTCCGTGTAAGTAGAAATTCTATATAAAGTGTTTATAACATTATCTACAAAAATAGATTTTAAGTGAACAAAGTTTACATTATACAAAGAAAGACATCATATATTGATAAATTTTAAAACCATCATGCAGGTGTACCAGTTGCAAGTACACAAAAATCTAACAGCCACACCCTAAAACAAGGTAAAAAAATAGCAGAATAGAAAGGAAAATTAAGACAGTTCTGCAATAATAGTTGGTAACTTTAATACCTCACTTTCAATGACAAATATATAAACCAGACAGAAAAAACAATAAGAAAAGATGAAATTTGAATGGCATTATAAATCAAATAGACTTAACATATATATATATAATATATATATAATATATATGTATATATATTATATATATAATATATATGTTATATATATATTTTATATTTATATATGTTATATATATTTTCTCTATATATAATATATATATTATATATATATATATGTGTGTGTGTGTATATATATATATGCCGGGGTTCAACTCAGTTGGTAGAGTATTGTTCTTCATGCTCTAAAGCTCTGGGTTCAAACCCCAATACCACAAAAATGGACCTGGCAGCATGCTCCTGGAAGAAACCCAAAACAATCAGCTATTGAAAACCCTATGAGGGTAGTTGAGTTAGACACAACTTGATGGCACCTAACAACAACAACAAATATACAAATACAAATAAATATACATATAAATATATACATATATTACACTCTACCCAGCAACAGCAGAATACGTATTTTTCTCAAGTGAGCAAGAATATTCTCCATAATAGACCATATGGTTGTTGTTGTTGTTAGATGCCGTCAAGTTGGTATCCGACCCTCATCGGGTTTTCAATGGCGACTGTATCGGAATTGCCTTGAGAGTAAATCGCCAGGCCCTTCTCCCATTTTTGCGGTGCTGGGAATTGAACTCAAGACCTCAGAGACTGCAGCTTAGCGCTCTACCAACTGAGCTAAACCCCAGCCCCAGACCATATGGTAGTTCACAAAAAAGTCACTTTAAGGAGATTGAAATTATACAAAGTATTTTCTGCAACAAGAATGGAATAAAATTTTTTATACTAATTGCATAAAGAAAACTAGAATATTCACAAAGGTTAGAAATTTATCAACACATTACCGACCCATGCTTCAAAGAAGTCACTGGGTATACAAATATGTTAGATACTGGGAGGTTGAATCCAGGACCACTTACATGCTAGGAAAGACCTCTACCACTGAGAGATATTCATTAGCCCCTTTTTAACTTTTTATTTGTTTGCTTATTTATTCATTTGTTTGTTTATTTATGTATTTATTTTAAGATAGAGTCTTGCTATGTTGTGCAGGCTGTATCTGTCCTTGAATCTGAAATCCTCTTATCTCAGTCTGCCAGTGTTGGCATTACATGTGTGCACCATAGTTTCTTTAGACCATTTTTTTTCTCCACACTAGTCCTAAAATTGTGGTAATCAAGATAGAACAAGATGAGAAGACTAAAATGAAGAGATGTAGTTGAATCTCTCAAACAGAAGAAAACAAAACAAAAATTAAAAAATAAAGAAAACCCCAAGACCAGATGGCTTCACCAGGGACTTATAGGAAATATTTAAAGAATTAATGGCACAGGTATCAAAACTGCTCAAAAAAAAAAAAAAAAAGTAAAGTGATGGAGTACTTCCAAAACCATTCTATTAGGTCAGCATTTTTCTGGTACCAAAATGGTACAAAGAAATGACAATAAAACAATATGATGGACCAACATTCCTTCTGACTATGTAGACATGAATGTCAGAAAGCAGCCCATTTGCATAGATTGGAAGACTTAATACTGTTAAAATGGCAGTACTTCTCAAAACAATATAATATCAGTGCCATCCTTATCAGAATTCCAATGGTGTTTGTTTGGTGGGAACAGAAAATCTCATCACAAAATTCATATTAAATTTCAAAGCAATTTTAGTAATAAAAACTATTGAAAAAAGAGAAAAAAAGAAAACTCACACTTTGTGATTTCACAATATACTACAAGTATACTAAGGACTGGAAAAGAATGAACAGATCTGTTCTAGAAGAAGTGCAATCAGAGTGCCTCTTGGAAGCAAGGTAGGCTAGAATGTGTCTAATGTATTTTGGACATGTTGTCAGAAGGGACAAATCCCTGGAGAAGGACATGTTTTGGACAGTGGCAGGTCAACCAGAAAAAGAAGAAGAAGGAGGAGGAG